>APFE030183617.1:14712-42524 GCA_000404065.3 Pinus taeda
ACCGAGCAATCATGGGCTAAAAGACAGCCAAGCCTGAGGTGAGGATTCGTAGGGGGGTTGTCTATGGCATTAAATAACCCTTCCTTGGGATCTTCACCCCCAACTCCAAGCTCCAAAGAATACCAAAACCGAATCTAGAAGGCAGCCAAGCAGATTTTAGAAGGGACTGTCTAACTCATAGTTTGGACAGCCGAGTTCCATAGATTGAGAGGCCAGCTAGGGCCCTCGTGATGTAAAATGTTGAGGCCTCATCCTTCGTAAGGGACTTTTGAAACCATTGCATTTTTTTTGCACCACAGTGCTGCTAGATTTACTTTGTTCTCTTGTAGCCATTTTTGGCATCACTCTTATGACTATTTTTTGATAATGAGAAGTAGTTTGATTTTATATCAACTCTAAGTTTTCCATAGGAGCCATAACTCTCAGGGTTGAGCCCAACCTGAGAGCCTAGGGCTTCCTTTCTGTACTATTACTTTTCCTTTATGCATCACTGTTTTCCTTTATGCATTTGAACGTATTTATGTTAGGCAGATTTAGTTATGTTGCTTGGATAGATCATTGTTTATGAATAGAATTGCTTCATGTGTTTGGTAAGATAATAACAAAAAAAGCTCCAAATAAAAGGGACAACCACACTCTCGGTTTCACCTCATCCTTATTGGATCAGGGGCTGGAATAGAAGAAACAGTGTTGCCCCAACAAAAACACTAGTTTGCTTGACCATGCAATCCTTAGTGTACTGTTTTCCTTTGCAGAAATTAGTTATGGGTTTAGAGCTCTGAAATGTTTCTTTGCATAGTTGATGTACATGTTTTTCTTTCCAATAAAGCTATTGTTCATTCATGTTGTTGATAGGTAGACTAGATTATCTAGGACTTTGATCATTTGCAAGACTTTGTTGATTTGGTTGAACGTACACTATGCAGGGCATCTCCACCACTCTTTCATCCACCTAAAACATCATCTGAGCCACCTGTTCCATCTCCTAGTTGGGTTCCTCATCTCCCATCTGTCCCTTTTTTTCCACGTAACCCTACCTTCTTGCTCAATCATTGCCTTAGCCTTCTTCAAGCCAAGTCATCCTTCTACACCTTCTCACCACTCCACCCACCAGTTTTTGGGTTACTCCAGGCACCTACCCTACCTCCTTATCCATCCATGCACCTTCCCTCACTCATCCATTCTCTAAAATCCACTTTTTAAACATCCTGTAGAAATTTCTGAACATCCTGTAGAAATCTCTGAACATCCTATAGAACCCCTGCAGACTTCCTGTAGAAGCTCACAAATGAGGTTTCTTGATAGCCAAACTTTGTGAAACTCTCTGGAAGGGTGTTAGGGACTCCTTAGACCCTCTCTGAAGCTTCCCAACCTTTTCCAAGAATTTCTCCTCCTTGTTCCACCCCTGCACAGTAAGAAAAAAACAATGAAAGCATATGCATGATGAAACTGACAACTTGATCAAAAATACAAAAAGATGTTTTCTTCGGATAGACGTAGTCTAGACACATGTATTTTACCTTCATAGAAGTAATGGCATCTATTTTAGTAGTTAGCATTCTCATCTTTGCATCATTAGGACTAGCTGGTAGAATTAGGGTTTGCGCTTTCCTTCAATTTTTCAATCTCTTTTCGCAAGTAGATTAGCTTCCTTTGAGTTAACTTTCATCCATCAGTTAAAAAAATTCTTCTAAGAGCTCATAGAATTTTGCTTAAACTCCTAGCGGACTTGTGCCAGCTAACCAAGTGAGAGTTGCGGCAAGAGCTAGTACTTGTGCATACAGCACCATCGCTTCCAAGTTTGTTACGAACGACCGGGTTGATAAAAGTAAAGAAGGGAGTCCCAAGAGTTGCAGAATTATTGCTGCAATACTGGAGCCCACCATATTTTTGGTTCCATTGTCAGGGAAGCATCAGAGTATTGGTTATTGTTGCTTTTCTTCTATTTTCTAATACAACCTTCTGCTAAGTAGTTTATTTCATTTCCATTATGCAATTTCATTTCCGCAAAAGTAGATTAGACATTTCCTGCTTTGGTTTCATTTAAGAAAAAGTAGATTAGACATTTCTTGCTTTCATAGATTAGCATTTCAATTCCACAATTTCAATTTTGCAAGCGTAGACTAGCATTTCATTCCTGCAATTTCATTTGAGAAAAATAGATTAGTCCTTTCCTGCTTTCATTTTAGTTCCGCATTTTCATTTCAACAAGATAGTTAGTTGCAGTTCAATCTATTTTAGTTTTGCAGGTATCAGCAGAGAAAAAAGCGAAAGTAATCAAAAATGTCTTTCCATTTCATGCCTCGTAGGAACAGAGATAAAACCGGCAAATTATTACACCCCCACCACATCACTGAGTCAACCTTCTCTCTTCTCTAGTGACAGTGAGCCAGAAGAACCTATAGGTGAACCTCCTCAGATATACGGAGATCTTATAATAGAAGAAGAGTTAGGGAACACTCCATCTGAAGCCATCGCTGAAAACCGAAATGGTAGAAGAGAAGACGAGAAAATAGAGGGTGCCTTTCCCATCCGAGAGACCAATGGAGACATGAAAATGAAAAACATAAGTCCCTCTGCTCTACCTCACTTCCATGGAATGACTATTGAAGACCCTGATACCTTCCTGTTTGAGTTTGTTGTCCTTTGTCCAACTTATGACTATGCTGAGGATGAGCAAAAGCTGAAACTCTTTCCCTATACCATCAAGGATGTGGCATTACGCTGGTTCATAGGGTTACCTGGAAAAAGTATCACCACTTGGGCTCAGATGCAGCAAGCTTTCAACGCCAAGTACCGGGACTACTATAGATCCAAGTAAACTAAAGGGGAAATATTTCGGATGACCATGGGCAACAATGAATTTTTAGAAGACTACGAGGAAAGGTTCCAACTCAGTTATAAACAGGCCAAGTGCACACTTGACCCAGAATCTTTGAAGTTGGTTCTGCTCCGAGCAGTCCCTGAAGACCTTCTGGACAACCTTAACATGCTGGCTGGAGGAGACATCTACCAACTACCTTATGAGGACATAAAGACCGTGTTTAGAATCCATTCTAGGGTGGCCCGGAAGAGAGGTAAGGGGAGTTGTCTTTTAGTTAGTACCTCTTTCTCCAAGCATGAGTTTGCTAACCAGATGGAAGATGTCAAGAGGGAAATGAGACAAGCTATTTCCATGCAACTTGATACCTTCTGAACTCAGCAAAAGAAAGAAGAAGCTGAGAGGGCTTTGGCCATTTTTTGTCCTAGATGCACGAGGAAGCATCCCAAGAATGAGTGCCCATTGCGCATAGTAGAGGTATGTTTCGTTTGTGAGGAAGACCACCCCACCAACCAATGCCCTACCTTTCCAGGATTTAAAGCCATGTACCTAGGGACCGAGGTGGCTACCGAACCTCTCTACTTTGTCAACCAAAGGAGGCCACATGGACCCAGACCTTATCAGCAGGGGATGCAAGGGCCATCCCAAGCTTATTACAACCCCAACCAATCTGCTCATATACCTTCTTGGGGCCCGCCTTCTCACCTTCCTGGTCCGCACCTCCTCCATGGTCTTATCCATCTCCATACCACACTCAACCTCCTTCTCACTCGTTTCACTCTCATGCCTAGCCACAACCTCAGTGGAATGCACCTCAACCGGGGTGGAGGCCCCAATAAAACACTCCTCCCGCCATTCTGCCTCCACCACCGGCTCAACCACAACCATTACCTCCTGCTCCTCCAAAACAACCCCAGATGCTTGCTCAACTGAACCCGAACCCCAACAACAGATAGGCCCAGTAGGTATATACTGGGGAAACAACATGCCCTACCTATGCTGTGGAGATCCACGAGATCAACCTGCGATCTGGGAAGGTCCTTCTAGAGTGCCAACCTCCTCCCCTAGAGGAGGAGGAAGAGAAACAGGAAAGT
Source organism: Pinus taeda (assembly GCA_000404065.3). Taxonomy (NCBI): domain Eukaryota; kingdom Viridiplantae; phylum Streptophyta; class Pinopsida; order Pinales; family Pinaceae; genus Pinus; species Pinus taeda. The sequence continues at coordinate 18,628 of APFE030183617.1, forward strand.
GAACCCCAATCCATTCCACCCTTTCCTGAACAACTCACAGTAACCACACAACCCAACCTTGAAGGGGATGAGCTTCTGGGAGAACTCAAGAAGTTGTGTGTCAAAATACCACTTCTCCAGGCCATAAAAGATGTACCGGTATACAAAAAATTGATTAAGGAGAAGTGTTTCAGGCACCCAAGCAGGCGAAAGAAAGATGCCTCAACCATCAACGTCATAGGACAACTGTCCAATCTCATGTTGGGGCAAGTAATATGTCCAAAGTATTTGGACCATGGGAGCCCTGTAGTTGATGTCCACATCAATGACACCATTATACCCCACATGTTGATTGATCTAGGGGCCGCCATTAATGTGATGACCAGGGACACCATGCTTAAGCTCAACCTTCAAAGTTTTCTAAGGAAGACCTAGACAGTGCTGCAATTGGCAGACCAGTCCACAGTGACTCCCGAAGGGATTGTGGAAGATGTCTTGGTCTGTGTTGACTCCTGGGAATACCCTGCGGAATTTTTGGTCCTTAAACCAAAGGTAAAACTCACTAGATATCCCCTCATTTTGGGAAGGCCTTGGCTGGCTACTGCAGATGCTTACATTAGTTGTCGAGCCAGAAGCATGACCATCAAAAATGGGCCTATGTCCAAACAGCTGGTCCTATACCCTCCTTCCCAACCTCTGCTAGAACATGACTTACCCATCTGGTTGGAAGAAGGAGAAGAGGATGAGGTCTACTCTGCACCATTATGCACAGTAGAGGCCACCAGTGGAGGTCCTCCAACCGAGGATGATTTGATTGAGAACTTAATCCAAAATCCTCCCCCTGGTGCACTATCCTTGGAAGAGTTGGTGGAAGATACCTAGGCCAATGCTTTAGTTGACCTATGTGTGATTGATCTGACCACCCCCCAGAGTTAAGAATGTGGAGTTCGGCCCTAAGAAGACTTTGAAGATAAGCTCCTCTCTCTCCCCGTCTCAGGAAAAGGAGCTATGTAGCCTCTTGACCCACCATTTGGAGGCCTTTGCCTAGATCTACAAGGAAATGAAGGGAATCCATCCCTCGGTCTGTACCCATCATATCTACATCAAGGAGGACTGTAAACTAGTCAGACAACCTCAGAGGAGAATGAATCCAGCCCTCATGGACATTGTTAAAGAAGAAGTGCAAAAATTGTTGCATGCAGGATTCATCTACCCCATCTCGGATAGCGAATGGGTTTCCCCTCTGGTGTTGGCACCCAAGAAAAATGGGAAATGGAGAATCTGTGTGGACTACAGAGAACTGAACAAAGCCACCAAGAAATACCACTTCCCTTTACCTTTCATAGATCAAGTGTTGGATGGTCTGGCAGGGAAGAGGTTTTTCTCTTTCCTAGATGGGTTCAGCCGGTATAATCAGATCCAAATGAGCCTGGAGGACCAAGATAAGACCACCTTCACTTGTCCATGGGGTACCTTTGCCTACCATGTCCTTCCCTTTGGGCTATGTAATGCCCCTGCCACTTTCCAGAGAGCTGTATTAAGCATCTTTGCCGAGTTGGTCCATGATTCGGTGGAAATCTACATGGATGACTTTAATCCTTACAAGTCTAGCTTCCAGGAAGCTTTATCCAACGTGGGAAAAGTTTTGAGCAAGTGCATTGAGATGAACCTATCCCTCAGTCCTGAAAAATGTGAATGCTTGATGACTGAAGGGACCATGTTAGGTCATACCATTTCTCGCTAGGGGTTACAAGTGGATCCTAGTAAAATTTCTATCATCAGAAAGGTCCCACCTCCTCAGAAGGTGAGAGATGTTCGGAGTTTCCTAGGCCTAGTGAGATATTACAGAAGATTCATTAAAGACTTTAGTAAGCTAGCCTTGCCATTGTTTGGCCTCTTAGCAAAAAATGTTGAGTTTAAATTGTCGGATGACTGCCAGAGGGCTCTGAATGAATTGAAGGATAAGTTGGTGTCCACTCCAATTCTGAGAGGCCCAAACTGGGCCCTACCTTTCCACATCCACACTGATTCCTCGAATAAAGCCATAGGGGCAACCTTAGTACAAGTTGAGGAAAAACTTCCATATGCTATATACTTTGTTAGCAAAAACTTATCCATGGCAGAAATGAATTATACGGTAACTGAGAAAGAGTTCTTGGTCGTGGTCCATTCCCTGAACAAGTTCCGACACTACATCACTGGCTATCAAACATTTGTACATACTGACCATGCTGCAATTAGATATTTAATGAATAAGCCTGATGTGAATGCTCGTATTATTAGATGGTTACTTTTGTTGCAGCAGTTTGATTTGACTATCATTGAAAAACTAGGTAAAGAAAATGTTGTTGCTGACTTCTTGTCTAGATTGGATTTTCCTGCAAGTGAAGAAGGAACACTGGATGACCAGATGCCAAATGAGAATCTGTTTGCTACCTCAGTACTCTCCCCGTGGTTTTCTGATATAGCAAACTATCTGGTCTCAACACAGTTCCCTCCGCATCTATCCTTAAAGGAGAAGAGCAGAATCATGAGGAAAAGTGCCTCATTCACCTGGATCAAGGGCAACCTATTCAAACTTGGCCCTGGTCAGGTCCTAAGGTGTTGTGTAAGGGAGGAGGAAGTCTTTGACATCCTCTTAACCTGTCATGATAGGCCTTGTGGAGGAAATTTTGCAACCAAGAGGACTGCCTTCAAAATTTTACAGGCATGCTACTATTGGCCCACTCTTCATCAAGATGTCAGAAGATATATCAGCCAATGTGACCGATGCCTAAGGATGGGGAAACCAACTCCAAGGGACGAAATGCCTCTCCAACCTCAAGTGACTCTTGAGCCATTTGAGAAGTGGGGTATGGATTTTGTGGGTCCTATCAACCCTCCTTCAAGGCAAAAGTCTTACATCATTGTGCGCACAGACTATCTGAAGAAGTGGGCAGAAACCAAGGCAATCAATGCAGCAACAAAAGAAAAGGTGGCTGAGTTTTTAAGGGAAACCATTTTCTACAAATTTGGCTACCCAAAAGAGTTAATCACCGATCAAGGGAGCCAGTTCACCTCCAACTTGATTGAAGACTTTCTTGCTCATCACAAGATCAAGCATAGGACTTCCACCCCATATCATCCCCACGCGAATGGGCAAGTGGAAGTCACAAATAGAGCATTAGAGGGGATTTTGATTAAGGTGGTGAGCAGAAGCAAAAAGGGTTGGGAAGATCACCTAGTTGAGGCCACTTGGGCCTACAACACCACTTGGAAGACCACAACTAGTTTCACACCCTATGAGCTGGTCTATGGGAAGAGAGATTTGCTGTCAATCGAGTTTGAATACAACAAATTGAGGATGGCAGCTCAGCTAGACCTAGATCTCAGCCATGCTCAACAAGAAAGGTTAATGTAGCTGAATGGGTTAGATGAACTTCGAATGCATGCCCTCCTCCACTTAGATGTGATTCGACTTTAGAGGAAGGTATGGCATGGTCGGCACCTCAATGACAAACAATTCCAGCCAGGAGATTGGGCGTTGTTGTATGATTCCAGACATAAGGATTTCAAAGGGAAGATGAGGACAAGATGGCTAGGACCATATGCAGTGGAAAAGTGTAATGACAATGGTTATTCCCTTATCCGGACTATTGATGAAGAAGCCATCCCCATGTTCGTCAATGGGAATCGACTAAAGATCTATAGGAAACCTCTTTCGAGGCAAGAGTTCGTCAAAACTGCGGAAAAATCAGTGCTAGTCATAGAGAACGGTTCTGCCTCTGTTTTTGGCACACCCTGAGCATCATTATGTATCAAAAAAAAAAATGAAATAGAAAGATCCTTGGGTGAAAACCTTTTTGAGGCGCCCAAGGCAGATGGTAGCGGTGAAAACCTCATTGAGGCGCTCTTGTTGTCTCTCTAAAAGGAAAATAGAATTGGAATAAAAAGACCCTTGGGTGAAAACCTTCTTGAGGCGCCCAAGGCAGATGGTAGGGGTGAAAACCTCATTGAAGAACCCCTGCTGTCTCTTAAAAAAAAAAAGAAAAAAGAAGAAAGAAAACAGAAAAAAAAAGGAAAGAAAAGAAAAAAGAAGACAAGCTGATTTGTGGAAAGTGTTGTAGGTTGCCGGAACATAGTGAAAAAAGGAGGCCCCTCAACTCAAGGACAAGGGTCCCTATCAAGCTACCAGGTAGCCTCACATACACTCCCTCCATGAACATTCATTTTTCCAAGGTTTGGACACAATCTGGTCATGGTTCAGCCTTCTACAGGAAGCTACAGGACTTTCTACAAGAAGTTCTATATTTCTACAGGAAACATCCTGTAGATCTTTTGGGCGGGCCAGAATCGATTATAGAGAAGGATTTGGAGCTTGAAGCCCATTGAGGAGGCATGCAACCACTCCTTTCTTCCATCCTCCACTCGGTTCACCTCCTTTCACCACCATTGCTCTCATCTGGTCGAATATACCTGCACATGCATACCAGAACACTGTTTTTTCAGATAAAAATTTGTTTTTTTTTCAAATGAAAAATAAGGCATTCTGAGGCTAGCACACTTCACCTGTCAAGGTGACCTCAAGACTCTTCACCTGTGAACGTGACTCCATTTTATTTCAGCATGCACCCTAGAAGTAGAAACAACTATAGGATGTACTACAGGAATCCTGTAGTAGCTGATCCAACTGGACCACATACCATGAAGACACCAGCAGCTCGCAAAACTGGTGCATGCAGAATTCGCCACCAGGGAAACGGGTCTCAAAGTCTCATAGCCAGCAACAGCCAATGAAGAGGAGCTCCAGCACCTGTGCACAACACAACAGCACACAGATCCAGCATCCCTCATCCCAAAACTTGAAAAAAACCACGTCCACGGCCGCACAGGTAAGTGTCTAACCTTATTTCATCAGATTACATAATCTATACTCTAAATATGCATGACTTTGAGAATGGACGAATTGAACAAGGCTGGTTGCCATTCAACTGGCCACCACAGCTAGTCAGGTGGCCTCGTAGGATCCAAATGGGCTTGGTTATGTCAAAAAGTCGGGTAATTGACACGTGGGAAGTATCCAGTCAGGGAGAAGCGGCGGTATGACAGGAATGGCGACGATGAATACAGAGGGAAGAATTCGGCGGTCACGGGCACGCTGGGGAATGATAGCCATGACGTCGGCCAATGAATCAACGGGGATAGCTCACCCCCGCACCATGAATTCCACAACATTTCAAAATCGGTTGGTTGAATATTTATTATGCACTACAGTCATTTATGCTCACAACCATTTTGCAGCTGAGTACACGTCCTCCTCCTCTGCAAGTTGTTAGCCCGAGTTCTCGGTCTATTCAAATGTCCTGCTACCACTCAGATTAGTCTTGCACCACCGTAACCTCCTCCGGAAGCCAAAAACGATTTCTACATGAAGCAGTGCTCCAGGAAGCTCAGCATACGAAGCAGCGCAGACTGTTCACATTGAGGGTGGCAATTCTCAGTGAGGCAGGCAAAACATAACCTTCCCATGCAAATAATTCCAAAGGTGGTGAATTTGACGTATTGAGGGGGGTAGGGAAATGTGAATGCAAGTCTGTCTGTGATGTCAAAAGCCTTTTTTATCATTGCCCGAAATTGTTTTCATGGTCTGCATTCGAGATTTCCTCCACGATTGAATGAAAATCCCTCCTATACAAATTGAGACACTGTCAAGGCACCGGTAAAAATTGCACATTTTATATGACTGTGTGTATAATGGAGATGTAGCTCTATGCTCCGTGAAAAATCCCAAAGTACTCATTCTGTATACGAGCAGGCAAGTTCAACACAGGGTAATTCACACAAAGATATCTTTTTTTTTACGCTCTGAGAAGGAAGTACACCCAGAACTCCCTGTCTGCTTCAGAGTGCGAACAAACACAGAGTTTTTAGCATGCTGGAAGGGTTCATTCAAAAGGAACCTTCGAACTCCAAGAAATTACAAGAAACCCCTGAGGTGGTGGACTTGTTTTCCCATGCACACTGGATGTCATTCTGTGACAAGCTTCAAGGTCACGATGACGAAATTGCAAAAGAATTCGTCAGGTCGCTGAAACTGAAGTCAAAGACATTGGTCGTTGTCAAGTTCAGAGGATTGACCCTTAGACTCACCCCACAGCTCATCAGCAGAGTAACTGATCTACTAATGGTGGTACCCTGGGATAAGGAGGAGAGGAAGTTGGGTCAGAAAGCTAAAAAAGAGTTTTTCTTGCCAGAGGAGCAATTCTCAGAAAACAAGAATGGAGTTCGAAGAACTAGCCTACAACCATTCTGGAGTGAAGTCAGCCTCCAAATTATGAAGTATATTACGTGTGAGGGATGATTTAGCATCGTGTATGGGTATAATTTCCCGTTTCTCACAGAAATCAAGCACCACATGGACCTACCCTTAGAGAAAAAATTGAGCATTCCTTACTTCCTCCTGCAGTCCATGACTGAGTGTGCCACCAAACTAAGAGAGGGGACACCAGACTATCTAGCCCATCATGGGCTTATTAAGCTCCTCGTGGAAGATGCACTCCACACTTTCACTGTCCCTCTCTCCTGGGAAAATTTTCGGAATATGTAAAACGATGATGACATCCGAGTCTTGGCCGAGGAGATCACTTCCTACAGCAGCGAGGAGAAGGAGCATACTCACGCAGAGAAGAAGGTTAAAGAACAAGAAACCCTGGGCAAAGCACTGAAGAAAGAACATAAAGGAACACAAGAAAAGGGGCAAGCTGCCAAAACAGGGGATGATAAAATTGCACCAACACCGAGGGAGAAAAGACTACAGAGCAGGGCAGAACGGACTGAGAAAGTCCAAGTCGGTAAGGGAACCCCTAAGGCAACCTCAACCAAGTTAAATGAAAAAGTCCCCTCAGCCAAGCAAGCTAAAACAATGCTCTTGGCTTCTATAGGAAAACAGCAGACTATTTCTACACGAAGTTTAGAAACGGCTTCTACGGGAAGCCAGAAAGAAACCTCTATAGGACTTTCTACAGGAAATCCGAAATAAGGACAACAGAAGGAGAAGTTGGCTGAAATTCTAGCTAGGGAGGTAGCAGCTGTGCTGGCCACCCTAAGTACCTCTCCCAAGCCAAAAGAGAAATGAAAGAGGGAGAGTCCTCTGTATTTTAAAGCGAGAAGGAGTGTGAGGATTAAGACTGGCAGAACCCAGCCTCCATCAAAAGAGCCAATCACAATTGTGGATACCCCTACCACACCAAAGGATAGATCCCCCTCCAAGGCATCCATTACTTATGAGCGGGGGAGCTCGAGAGCATCCTCATGGAGGGAAATAATGGAGAAATTGAGCTCAGAAGCCTCTCTATAGGATGGTGAGGCTATTCTATAGGAAACTTTGGCTAGGCTAAAAGAAACTGAGCAGATGGAGGAGAGAGCAGCCAAGTCACCACAGCAGGAGGAGAAGACCGATGTCATCATGGAACGAAGCCCCCAGCCCAGCCTGGGCTCTTATTATAACTTTTTGGAGGCCGACAAAATTATTCCTCAAAAGTTCACAGTGCCATTGTTTCTAGAACTAGAGGAAGAAAGAGTACGAACCCACACTTGGATGAGGATCGCTAAATCTAAGGGGGTAGCAGATATAGGGCCTCTAGAGGAAAGGCTCAAGGAAACACAAAGGGAGTTGGTAAGAGTAAGGCATGTGGAAAGCTCCCAACAAGCCAAGTTAAGAGAAGAGAATGAGCTGCTTAGACAACAACTCTAGCTGCAGGGACAAAGAAAAGGAGAGGACATAGCAGCCAAGGACCCCTCAGCACAACCTCAAGAAAAAGAAGGGAAGCAAGGTAATCTTGGGGAACTTAACCAACAACTACAGGAAAGGGAATTGTAGGCAGGTATAGAGATACAATCCCTAAAACAGCAGATGAAAGAAAAGGAGACACAACTGGCATGCATGGCCAGTTGGGCAATGGAAGCTCTGCAATGTAGGCAACTGGCCAAATCCTATGGCCTGTACCTAAGGGATCAGTGGCTGCAATTCCAAATCAACACATTGGCACAGAGGGGTATCTCCCACATCCAAAACCCCCAGCAATTCATGGATTTATGTAACACCGGTTCATCGAAAGATAAGGCTAAGCTTTTAGAGTTTTACCTCCATAATATGGCCCTTCCAAACATCACCTCGTGGGACCCCAACACAGCAGTAGGGGACATGCAGCTGATGGAAATGACCTCATGGTTAAACCACAAAGAAAAGAGAGTGGCTGAGGTTAGGAATGTCATCGACCGGGAGCTACATGAACCACTGCTGATTAGAGTAGAGCCAGGGGACCCCATAGCATTGATATCCACTCACTAGCACCTAGCAACCAACTCTCAGGCTTTATTGGAATACATGGATCGTCAAGCCCAGGCCATAGCACACTTCAAGGATATGGAGTGATTATTAGGGGACAATTGTGTTCATGCTTGCACCCGTAGGTGGAACACATTGTCCCACAGCCTCAAAATCCGAGAATATCATACTCCAACTTAGATGAGGGAGGCCTTGGCACAAGTGCCTCTCTACAAGAAGTATATGTAGAACCTCCAGGCCAATTGGATAGGCCTCAAGCTAAGTCCACCCTTACTTTTGGGATTGTTAGAAGGAGGCACATAAGAGGAAGAGCATAAGCAGTGGGAAGAGGTGGAAAGGCAGGCCGGATTCTATGACAGTGCAAAGGACACTACTTTAGAAGCTTGGGATGTGAGGGTGGCGATTAAAGCAATGAAAGACGAGGAGCTGGACTAGTTGCTCAGAGGATGAGCAACCCTTTTAGCAGGGGGGTGATGATGAGCCCCAAAATTGGTAACTTGTTGGGATCATTTGGCCTAATTATCCTTATTTAGTCCTTGTTCAATCCTTGACTTTACATAGATTATGCATTATTTTCAGTATGATTATGTCATTTGTATGAATAAGGGTAGTCACTCTTCCTAGGTGGCTAACATGTGCTTATTTCCGGTTTTTTGATACATGTTGGAGCAAAATCGAGAAATCATTAGGCTAAAATACAGCCAAGCCTAAGGTGAGGATTCATAGGGGGGTTGTCTACGGCAATAAATGACACTTCCTCGAGATCTTCACCCCCAACTCCGAGCTCCAAATACCACCAAAACCGAATCTAGAAGGCAGCCAAGCAGATTTTAGAAGGGACTGTCTAACTCACAGTTTGGACAACCGAGTTCCACAGATTGAGGAGGCCAGCTAGGGCCGTCGTGATGTATAAATGTTGAGGCCTCATCCTTCGTAAGGGACTTTTGAAACCATTGCATTCTTTTTGCACCACAATGTTGCTAGCTTTACTTTGTTCTCTTGTAACCATTTTTGGCATCACTCTTATGACTATTTTTTGATAATGAGAAGCAGTTTGATTTTATATCAACTCTGAGTTTTCCATAGGAGCCATAGCTCTCAGGGTTGGGCCCAACCTGAGAGCCCAGGGCTTCCTTTCTGTACTGTTACTTTTCCTTTATGCATCCATGTTTTCCTTTATGCATTTGAACGTATTTATGTTAGGCAGATTTAGTTATGTTTCTTGGATAGATCACTGTTTATGAATAGAATTGCTTCAGGTGTTTTCTTAAGATAATAATATAAAAAGATCCAAATAAAAGAGACAACCACACTCTCGGTTTCACCTCATCCTTATTGGATCAGGGGCTGGAACTGAAGAAACAATGCTGCCCCAACAAAAACACTAGTTTGCTTAACCATGCAATCCTTAGTGTACTGTTTTTCCTTTGCAAAAATTAGTTATGGGTTTAGAGCTCTGAAATGTTTTTTTTCATAGTTTATGTACATGGTTTTCTTTCCAATAAAGCTATTGTTCATTCATGTTGTTGATAGGTAGATTAGATTAGCTAGGACTTTGATCATTTGCAAGACTTTGTTCATTCGGTTGAACGTACACCGTGCAGGGCATCTCCACCACTCTTTCATCCACCTAAAACATCATTTGAGCCACCTATTCCATCTCCTAGCTAGGTTCCTCATCTCCCGTCTGTCCTTTTGTTTCCATGTAACCCTACCTTCTTGCTCAATCATCGCCTTAGGCTTCTTCAAGCCAAGTCAGCCTTCTACACCTTCTCACCACTCCACCCACCCGTTTCTGGGTTACTCCAGGCCCCTACCCTACCTCCTTATCCATCCATGCACCTTCCCTCACTCACCCATTCTCTAAAATCCACTTTTTAAACATCCCGTAGAAATTTCCGAACATCTTGTAGAAATCTATGAACATCTTGTAGAACCCCTGTAGACTTCCTGTAGAAGCTCACAAATGAGGTTTCTTGATAGCCAAACTCTTTGAAACTCTTTGGAAGGGTGTTAGGGACTCCTTAGACCTTCTCTGAACTTTCCCAACCTTTTCCAAGCATTTATCCTCCTTCATCCACCCCTGCATAGTAAAAAAAAAACAATGAAAGCATATGCATGGTGAAACTGACAACTTGATCAGAAATACAAAAGGATGTTTTCTTAGGATAGAGGTAGTCTAGACACATGTATTTTACCTTCATAGAAGTAATGGAATCTATTTCATTAATTATCATTCTCATCTTTTCATTAGTAGGACTAGCTGGTAGAATTAGGGTTTGTTAGGGTTTGCGCTTTCCTTTAGTTTTTCAATCTCTTTTCGCAAGTAGATTAGCTTCCTTTGAGTTAGCTTTCATCCATCAGTTAAAAGGCTTCTTCTAAGAGCTCATAGAAGTTGGCTTAAGCTCCTAGCGGACTTGTGCCAGCTAACCAAGTGACATTTGCGGCAAAAGCTAGTACTTGTGCATACATCACCGTCGCTTCCAAGTTTGTTACGAACGACCGGGTTGATAAAAGTAAAGAAGGGAGTCCCAGGAGTTGCAGCATTATTGCTGCAATACTGGAGCCCACCAAAGACCTCCTAAGGGGACTCCAATAATTTAACCTCGTACCAAAGCTGTTGAAACTCAAACAATTTTTATTCGACCATTAAATCTGTCAACTGATATTGCTCAAAATGATAAAAATGCTTTGACTGCATTTAATGTTGAAAAAGAGTTATAAAGAGTTGAAATCCCAATTCCACTTTCAGAACTTTCCAAAAACCCTGGTTATAAAAATCAAGTCTGTAAATGGATATAAAACACCTCGTTTGATGTAGAAAGTGATATCATTAGTCTGTAAGATGAAAAAATAGTAGTTATATTTGGTCGTAGATCAGATATGATAGATGAAATAGTGCCTCCTTTCTATGTAACTCTCAAAACAAATGATTCCATGTTATATAATTGTATGCTTGATTCTAGAGCATCACATAACCTCATGCCAAAAACTATCATGGACCATTTAAAACATGACATAACTAGATCCTATCATGAATTTTACACCTTTGATTATAAAAGGGTTCCCTGCTTAGGATTGATTAAGGATTTAGTAGCTACCCTTGCCCAAATTCTAGTGAAAAGTGTAGTGCTTGATATAGTTGTCACATATATCCCTCCCAAATTTGGAATGCTCCTTTTTAGGTCTTGTTGTGCCAAATTGGGGGGAACTCCTCATATGGATATGTCTTATGCCACTATTCGAGTATATGTGGGAGAACAACTAAGGTTATATAGAGAGGTAAGATTTGTCCATGCTGTTTGCAAAACATACCAGCCAAGGAACCATCCCATTTATGCAATTGATTAGGATTTTGGTTGCTTTCAACTCTCTTCAAACCAAATAGATGAAACTTAAGTTAAAATAGAAGATGTAATTGAAAGTCCTCAAGCAAATCAAACTAATGTATGGAAACTATTTTTTGGTGGTTCTTGTACAAAATATGGGGTAGGAGCTAGGGTAGTAATTTCACCGAGAAAAAGAAAATATCACCCAATCATGCAAACTTGACTTTGAAGTTACCAATAATGTGGTTGAATATGAAGCTTTCCTTTTAGGACTGCAATTAGCCAAAAGCTTAAAGGTTCAAAACTTAAGCGTTTTTACCGATTCAGAACTTATTATCAAACAAGTGAGAAATATTTGCCAAACTAAGCGTCATAGACTTAGGTCTTATCGAAATGAAGTTTGGGATTCAGTTGAAAACTTTTTTGATGCTTTTAATTTGAATTATATTCCAAGAAATTAGAATATTCATGAAGATGCCTTAGCAGTTTCTGCTAGTTCATTTAAAATTCCTAATCAGACCAATGTACTCTATCAGATACAAGTCAAATACAGACCATCCATCCTAGATAATCTAAAACACTGGCATATATATCATGAAAAATTGAAATCTTTTTTGTAGGTCATAGATGATTTTTCAGTTCTACAAATTGAAGAAGATAGAATAGAAATAAATGAAAATGATACTTCAAATTTCAATTGAAAAATTGTTGATCATGACATTATTCAATTGTCTAACAATTTTATTCCCAAAGGCCTCATTCCTTTAGAAAAATTGTTTGATCAAAATGATGTCCTCAGAAACCCTCAGTCCATTTCTTTACAATATGACATAGAAGAAATTAATATTGGAAAAAATGATGATATTAAAAACATCAAAATCTGTGCATTTGTAGATCCTGAGATCAAATATCAATATCTTAAGTTACTTCAAAATTATAAGGATGTTTTTTCATGGACCTATGCTGATCTAAAAACCTATGATACTTCATTAATACATCATAAGATTCCTTTAAATCCAGAAGTAAGTCCTTATCAACATAAACTTAGGAGGATCAATCTAGCTCTTCTACCAACAGTAGAAAGGGAAATTAAGAAAATGCTAGATTCCCAAATCATTCTCCCTCTTATATATTCTAATTGGGTTGCAAATTTAGTTCTTGTTTGAAAGAAGAACGGAGAAATTAGTCTCTCTGTGGACTTTAGAAATCTGAACAAAGCATCATTAAAAGATAACTATCCTTTGCACAAAATGGATTAGTTACTTCCAATGGTTTCAGGAGCACAAAGACTTTCTATGATTTATGGTTTTTCAGGCTATAATTAGTTAAATGTTGATCCAACAGACAGAGAGAAGACAACCTTTACTACACCCTCAAGTACATTCATGTATGCTAGAATGTCATTTGGCTTAACCAATGCCGGAGAAACATTTCAGAGAGCTATCGATTTAGCTTTTTGGGGTTAGGTAAATAAATTTGTGGACACTTATCTTAATGACAAAACTATTTTTTCTAAATTTGATTAGAAACATCTAAAGCACTTGATGAAGGTTTTTGACAGCTGTAGAAAATTTGGAATATCAATGAATCCTAAAAAGCATTTGTGTGCTATCAAAGAAAGAAAATTGTTGGGCCATATAATTTCAAAAGAAGGAGTAGTGATTGATCCCAAGCATGTGTTTGACGTTGAAACATTGACCTTACCTAGAAACAAGAAAGAGATTCAAGATTTTCTAGCCAAGATTAATTTTTTTAAGAGATTCATCCAAAATTATGCTGAGATTGTAAAAGATATAACCGACATGCTCCGAAAAGATCAAAAATTTAAATGGACTGTCTCTTGTAGGCATGCATTTGATCAGATTAAGAAAGCCATCTCTAAAGCTCCCACCTTGGCCAACCCTGATTACACTAAACCATTTAGTATCTTTTCCTTTGCCTTAGAAACAACCCTTGTTGTTGTTCTACTACAAAAGAATGAAGATTCCCATGAACAACCATAGCCTTTTTCAGTAAGGTTATGAGAGATCTCGAGCTTATGTATGACATAATTGAGAAGCAAGCCTATGCCCTTATTCAAGCCCTGAAATCATTTAGGATGTATGTCCTACATTCTCCTATTACTGCTTATGTTCCTAACAGTTCTGTGAAGATTGTTTAAAACCAACTAGACACTGATGGAAAGAGAGGTAGATGGATCATTCAAATACTGGAGTTTGATCGAACTATGAAAAATAAAAAGCTAGTAGAAGGCCAAGGATTAGTTAAGCTTCTAGTTGAATCCAACTGTAAAGTGGTTCGAAACAATTCTGTTTTAGAGATACAAGGGAAGAATACACAAGAACCTTCTCAAAATTCAAATAAGAAGAATACACAAGAACCTTCTACCCTTGTAGAAGGGGAGAATCCACAAGAACCTTCCCTTGATCCTAAAGAATATAATCCATAAGAACCTTTACCTTCAGATCAGATCACCCCTTTATACATTGATGACAAATTTCTATTGTCATATTGGCATGAAGACATTGTAAATTTCTTGATCCATGTTGAATGTCCAACATCATTCTCCAAAAGCCAGTGTAAAACCCTCAAACTGAAAGAAGTCAAGTACTGTATCATAAATTCAACTTTGTACTGGAAAGACCCACTAAATATTTTGTTATTATGTTTAACAGAATCAGAAACTAAAGGAATCATTGACCAATTTCATACAGGATTTTGTGGAGGACATTATGCTTCAAGAGAAACAACATATAAGATATTAAGGGGAGGATTTTATTGGCCAACATTGTTCTTACAAGTAGGAGCAAAGGTCAGAGGTTGTGTTCCTTGTCAAATGTTTGCTGGTAAGCAAAAATTAGCAGCTCTTCCACTCGTGCCATCAATATTCTCAAAACCTTTTAGCCAATGGGGATTAGATTTTATTGGAGAGATTCATCCCACTTCAAGTAATAAACATAGATGGATCCTCACCTCAACAGACTACTTCACTAAATGGGTGGAAGCAATTCCAGTAAGAAATGATACTAATTTAGTAGTAATCAAATTTATTGAAGAGAACATCTTATCTAGATTTGGTTTCCCAACTCGAAATATCACTGATAATGCAACATATTTTTCTAGTGTTAAAATGATTGATTTTTGCCAGAAATATCATATTTTGTTACAACATTTAACTCCATATTACCCACAAGGTAATGGACTTGCTGAATCTTCAAATAAAAGTTTGGTAAAGGTAATAAAAAAGACTCTAGCAGATCATAAAAAGAGCTAGGACTCTCATTTAATTTATGTAGTATGCAAAAAATAAAATACTCCAAAGAAATCTACGGGAAAACCTCCTTTCCATTTAGTTTATGGGAAATATGCAATCTGCCCTACCAATTTGGCCTTCCCCGTTTTAAAATTCTTGTAGGATTCAACAGATGAACCTGACGATTTTTCAAGGAGAATAAATCATATTATTGAACTGAATGAAAATAGAGATGAAGTTCAATACAAATTGAAAAAGTATCAGAATAAGATGAAAACCCTATTTGACAGAAGAGCGAGGGAAAGGGGCTTCAAGGAAGGTGATCTTATTCTTAGATGGGATTCAAAGAGAGAATAAAAGGGAAAACATGGCAAGTTTGAAGACCTATGGTTTGGACCTTTAGCAATTGTTGAAGTGAAGGGAAACAACACTTTCATGGTACAAAATGTTCATGGACTATATTCCACTTATCCTATAAATGGAAGGTTTCTCAAACATTACATTAAGTACTGAGAAGTTGACATAGATTTCATTACTACCATTGCAAAAACTCTGGTTTCTTTTACTTTTCAAGTTTTCAGTGTAATTGTTTACACCAAAAGACTCCATAGGATAAGGAGAAGGCACATGAATCTGCAGGTTCTCTACATTCTACAGGAGAAAGCAGTCCCTAGTTGGAGCCAATGTTGTAGCATTTTTTGGTTTTGGTAAGTTACAATCAATTAGTCAAAAAATGAAAATATTTTTCAAAAATGTTAAGTTAGGATATGGAAATAAATAATATTGAATAAAAAATGTTAGGAAATATCTTGATAACATGTCCATATTAAAGAAAATGTTAGAATAGATGCCCTAAAGAATGAAGGCAAAAATAAAATGTTAAGATAGAGAGAAAAGCAAAAAGAAATAAACTCTAAAAGTGTGCAAGTCCAAGTGTCACTACTTTTATTTTATTATGCAAAATAATGGTTGTGTGCAATTTGTCATAAATGCCACAACCCATGACAGTCAAATGGTTTAATGTTGAATAGTTCGTTAGGTAAAGAATGATAAGGAGATCATTAGTTTAATCTGAGCCCTTGGATGTTATAAGGTTAGAATTAGATAGTTTCCTTTTCAAAAGAAAAAGGAAAGAAAAGGGTTTGATGGCCTAAATTCACCGAATTAAGTTAAGAAAAAAGGTTAAGGTAAGTAAAGGGTAGGTAGAAGAATGGTTGTAGAAGTATAAAGTTGATTGAGGCATAAGCACATTTATCATCCTTGATCATGTATTGCAGTATGCAAGAGCAGTTATGAAGGTGAAAAGATGTTCACAAGTTGACTTGGTTAACTTCCCCTCATTTAATTTCACCCCTAGCTACATACTTACTAATATCCTCATTATCCCATCATTTCCTAAGAAAATACCCTTTTCCCTTCATTTTCACCTTTCCCCCTTCGTTTCACACATTTTCCTAGCAGCTTACACTCGAAACTCATTCCTCTACCTAAAAACCCCTTTTACCTAGTGTGAAACCCATTCCCCTTTGAGTAAATCACCTTCCCCTTGTAATTTTCCTATTTCCCCTGTAAATTCCCTAAAACCCATAAAACCCCCTTGACCTAAGTCTTTATGCCCCCCTCCCCTTTATAAAGTTAACTATGCCATATCCATAAAACCCCTTTTAACATATGTTTTAATAAAACCTTGCATTACTTAACAAACCTCCGCCAATTACCTTTTTCCCAATATAAGAACTCTTTTAACCCACCACCCTTGGTGTGGTTAAATAAAACCACCTGTCGTTAACCTTGGTCCCACTCCATAAATTTGTGCGTGATGTTTAAACCCGCTTATGTTTAAACCCCACTTATTCAGCAAAATAATTACAAATCCTTTGTAATTAACCCCTGGGCCCTGCTAATCTATGCGCTTGTTCCCTCCATGCATCTCGACCATGTGATAGCCATCAGATCATCTACTCCGATCTCCAACGACCCATAGCAATATTGTGCACTCGTGATCTCCTAGTTTTATCAGCTCTGAGAGCATGCGAGATTCATGGTTTTGCTCAGGCCCCTTGTAGTTATGTGGCAGCTCGATGTTAACTCGCGTGCCCTTGGAGAAAAACCACCCCACGGCCAAAAGTAGTGTGATGAGCCTCTGAAACTGCTCCCTACATATGATAAAACCATCGACTATTCACTTAACCCTTCCACGCCAAATTTTAAAAGTTTCCCATTTAAACACCAAACCCCTCACTTTCATTCTTTTCGCCCGTTTACACAGTAAAACCTTTATAACCCTTCATGCGCCACCCTAAGCCTCTGCAACCTATTTTGACCTCTGATTATTGTCCAAATAGTGTCAGGACTCCGTCCATACACTATCCTATTCCCTGAAGCCATTACAACCCACGCTGCCCACCTGTGTTTTTCTTAACACTTGTTTTGATTTGCAGGCGATCATATAAAACCTTTTTCTTTGAGATTCACAAGGAAATCCATTTAAAACCCTTTATTCAGAAGAAAAAGACATTTATTATAGAGAAGAAGGAAACAATGTACAAAGGCAACAAATGATAAAACAAAAAAGAAATCCTTTACACAGAGACAATAAATGTTAAACAGACGAGATAGATAAAGGCATATAGTTAAAAGACAAACAAATGAAATATATAGAAAAGTGATCAATATCCAACTACTTGATACCGAGAAATGTAAAAACTAAATGATTTACTATTGAAATACATAGTAAAAACTTGAAATGTATAGTAAAAGAAAAAAGCATAGTAAAGATTATTGACAGGTCAACAAGGTCAAAGAGTATTAGATGAAAGGTCATAAGTAAATATGACATCCAACATGAAGACCAAACAACCAAGCAGCTTAAAGGGAAAAATATCAAAGTATAAAGGACAACAAAACCTAAATAACAAGAACAGTCAGCCAATTTCAACAATTTTCATTTTTGTCAGTGATAGTCACCAACAACACAACATCGAAATAGTGTTAGATCAACTAGCACTCTTTATTTTGATTTCACAATAATCTATTTTTGTAAAAATAGTTTAGGATATTTTCTACTGTTTTATGAATAACTCTCCTTATGAGTTATTATGGGTTCATCATTGAACCAAGTTCACCATTGAACCATGTTGAACATTGAAGAAGGGTTCAACCCCTGATGAAGCATTTCAAAACACTTGATGTACTTGAATTTTTAGGACCCTAAATATAAAGAAAAGGATTTTGAGTTCCGTTTTACACAGTTTGTGTTTCCTGTAAGTTTTTCTAGTGTTACACAATATGTTTTCCTTCATATTCTTATGTCTTATAGAGATACCTAGGTAGGAATAATTGCATCTGAATCTATTCCTATAAGCTTCTGAAGAGATAATCTATAAAGAGAATGGATTAATGAACTCTTTGTTTACTTAGTTCCCTTTGAATCTATAAATCATTAACATCTTCTTGTAAGCAGAAGAATATTCTCTTGAACCTTCTGAACATCGGTAAAAGGTTTTCACACTTATGATTACACAATTTTCTATCTGAAAATTGTGATAATCATATTTTATTTTTATTTTTTCTCACCACTATTCAAGCTTTATCACTATGTAAAATTTTATAGTAGCCCTCTATTTTGGGATTAATATTATTCAAAAGGTTAGGCATTACAGTGTTATATTTGTTTCATTCATTGGTCCTCCAAATTAAAACAAAAACCCCAAAACAATTATCTTAGATGCTTTGGCTTGATAAATAACCATTATCAACTCAGAGGTATGACACATGGAGTCTAGACCAACCACAATATCCCACAATTGGTCAACAATTGAGGCAAGTGAGGGAAGTTGGACCACCTAACTCAGTGACTACGTGTGATTATGGGTGAACTCACCCTCCTAGTCTGCACTCCCCTCCACATTATTGACAGTTTGACTAGGCAATTTATGGCCAAAAACCCACTAAGCATGACCCCTATGGCGGTTCATAGCTGTTATTTAATCTATACACTATGGAAACAGAGAACCCAAGCCTCCCAAGACCTCCCAATCCTCCACCTACAATAATTCCAACACTTGGGAGGGTGCACAACGAACCGCCTCATACAATGGCCATGATTGAATCTACCCCACCAGCTATGATTATGATTAACATTATCACCCTGAAGCCGACCATTGAAGAAAGAGAGTCTCCCAATTTGGTGAGCAGAGACGCCCCCATAATGCTAGTTATAAAGGTAACTCTCTCACAATAAGGATAAGCAAGAGGCCCATACCCGCAATGGCTAAAGTAAATAACAACACACCTATTAAGACCCGAACTATCATCACCCTTCAAAGAAGAAGTATTTATAATGATCCTATTGAAATAGGGCCACTTGAAACCACCTATATCGATGCCTAGAACCAAAATATGACTCAGAGAGGTATCAACCCATGAAAGAAATAGACCCAAGGCGAGCAAACCTTTATTGGAAGCAGAGGACGGATGGAAATTAAGACCTTGGAGGGAACCTCCACTTACCAAAATTCTGACAATACCTATAGAATTATAGCTTGGGTTGAGAAATGTCACTCAAAGTGTTCTTGCAAGTGTTACATTATGCACTCCAAGTTTTTCTTGCAAGCAACACTAGCTCCTCTCTCATGGATCACACATCATTGTGCAAATCACTTGAATAATGTACTCATTGCACACATACCTCCTACCTCCATACCAATGTAAGTTCAAGCCACCCAAAACAAAAGGCATGCACAAGTAGTAGGCATGTGCATACTGAGTCTTGTTAAAACCAAAAACCCTTCCTCCCATACCAAGACAATAAAAAATTCCTAAGACATTCGCTAGATTCTATATATAATGAAACAACGCCTTCTTAATGCTTTGAGCCTTCTGTCACCACTTGACTTGGACACCAATGGAGACATGAGCACTCATCATTATAATTATTTCACCAATCAGGAGCCACGTCCCGTACCATCTATTCACTCCCTCCCATCAGGGTAATACACTACACATTTAAATCCATTATTTTATGACCATTGTATTCATCTTTCAAAGTCTTTTGGATTCTTAAAAACAATTCATATTCACTTAAATCTCTTCACATTCCATCACAAATGAATATTACAAATTACTATGATTCTTATGGATTAGGTTTCTAGCATACTCTCCACCTCAAAGGTATAATGGAAAAAATACTCCCAAAATTGATAAAGAGTACAAACAATTGATATCAAAAAATCAATAACTTGACAAATGGATTCTCGCTTGAGAATTTTGAAAATTTAACAAGGTGAATTCAACTTCAATTTTGATAACTCTTTTGGAAAATGTTAACAATTAAAATGTTTTTGTTAAATGCAATTCATTATTAGTTCCCCCAACCATCGACTATAGTTTTATGCTCCTCATCAAAGGACTTTGACTTTTTTTTAAATTAATCTAACTAGTTTTGAAACATGTACTAATTTTTTTTAAATATTGAAATATTTTTTTTCTCACATTTGAAAATTAGTCCACACCATCAGGATTGAACTTAATATCCAAGGTAATATTATTCATATATTTGATAGTATTTTAATTTTTTCTTAAATCTAATAAAATAAAATCACATGAGTGGTCAAAGAGATGGTGTCACTGCACTCTATGCTCTAGTTCTATTGTCAATGACAAGTTGTCATTCTTTTTATCACCGCCTCTACCTCACAGCGCCAACTCCTAACCTTTGGCCTTCTTTCCACAACAACCATACTACTATTATTATTTAGTTTTGAATCTAATATGAGAAGCTAAGGGTGTTGGACAAAACCAAAAAACCATTTGAACTCTCTTATAGTCATACACAATTGCTTTTGCTCTTTGTAGCATTCTCTTTGAGGGAGATGCTTGGCTCTATCATAATTTCATGACATGCAACAAAATCAGAGTCCCAAACACAAATCAACTTAGCACCTTGAATGCTCTTTTTATCATTTTCTTCTTCTAGAAAAGGAAGAAAGTCCTTTGATATATAGTGGAAATCTTCATAGGATGAATCTGCCAGTACCGTAGCGAAGATGAGGGTCAGTGTTTTAATTTCATCAATATTATGTTTACTGTTTTAAACTTGAAAAATGTTAACTAATGGCCAAATATATGTTAGAAAATTTAATTCTTACTTGTCTTAGTTGTGAATTTCTATGTAAAGGAGTTTTGTTCCTATTATAGGAGTGGTTATATTATATATATATATATATATATATAATATATATATATATAATATATATATATATATATATAATAATATATATATATATAATATATATTTCCCTAGTTTGGGGTGTGGTTGGGACATTCTCTCAACCAACTGATTGTATGTCCAAGATAGTTTCCCTATCTTGAGACAACATTTATTGTATATATGTAATACCATAATTGATCAATCAGAACAGTTTGCACTATCAAATTTTATCTTGGTATCATAGCCCATTTGGGCCTGGGCCTTAGCCACTTTTGGGCCAAGTTTTAGTATGACCTGTTGTGCTTCAGGAGAATAAGTATAGGTTATTTATACAAGGTCAATTTGTAGAATTGTCTGCTGAAGAAATTTTTGTATCCATAATGCTATCCTGGATAATTGATGAAGGTTGTAGAGGGCCATGGATTAATAGATGGTGGCAGTTCCATAGAATGGTTCAGTATTGAGATTGGGCCATTGCACTCTGGGAGGTTGAGAAGTGTCAATTCTACAAAACATGTCAGCGATGGTCTGAATCAATTATGTCTTAAATGGACCAAGTGGGAGCCTCGAATGTGTGGTGAAGAAAATAGTGGAAACTATGAGATTTCATAGTGGATATTAGTGCTAGTGATGACCATTTAGACAAATTTGATAGAGATTCATTCATTGTCATAATGTCTACTTTCTAGTTTTGTCATGTAAGCATTAAGGGAGGGTATTGGATGTAATGCTTCCATGACTTCCAAGTTGCGGTGAGTTGTAATTGTGTGAGTTCCTAGGTTAATAGTTGTACTATCTATTTTCAGTAATCTAGATCCACCATTCTTGAATCTAGAAGTATCATGTAATCCTATATATGTAATGTTTATGATATCAATAAAAACATAGTGAAATTTATGTTGTGTGTACAAACTCCCTTGCTCTCTTCATATTTCTAATAGGATGTCAATCCACACAAGTGTCAAAACACTTAGTAGTAATACATTTAAAGTTGCTAAAATTTAAAAAATCACATTAATTGACTGAATTATAATTTATTTAAAATAAAAATGTTATTATTGATGATAAAAAGAATTAATATATAAGTTAAACATATATAGACTTAAGACAAACATGTAAACAAATTTTGACATGGAGATTTACACCCACTTTATCATGCAGTATCTTAATTTCCAAAAAGGCTTTCTTAGAATAGCATGCCTCATCAATACCACATGGGCAAAAAATGGAGAACTCATTTCATATGACACTTTTTCATATGTAAGTTTTTTAAATTCGTGAACTTAATTATAAGGGGAAAAAAAGGCATAGCTACATTGTGTACTACTAAGAATATTTTAGAATATTCAATGGAGATTAAATTCATATCATCCACTTAATAATTTTTTATAATTAGATTAAAAATATGGAAACCCTATTTCAAAATAAACATGACTATCAACATAAACATTAAACATGCCCTAAAAATGCTTCTTCTTAGCCAATAGCTAGTAAGCACTTGGCAGCACTGAATGTGAATGTCTGCCCCTTACAACCACATGTGATTACAAAGTTGTGTGCCTTTACTTGAGTAACAATAATGAATCGCCTTGCATTAATAGATAATAATAATGATAATTTTCTCCATTAAATATAAACAACCCATAATTTATTATTTTAATTTTTTGAAATACAAATTTTAAAATATACCGCAAATTTTATTTTATTTTTTAATTCCGCCAAATATTCATTTTTTAAACCCCTAAATATTCAATATATATGGGGATGCCTCAATAGGAAAATATATAATAATACCCTCAACTTTTTTAAGCCACGAACAAGTGAGATACTAAGGGTGGTAGATTGACTATAATGTTTGATTATATCATACTTATTTATGATTGATGACTTATTTATGATTGATGGTAATTTGGGAGTTGTTTTTAGTAAGATTCTTTTAAATATTTTGGTGTTTCTAAAAATTTGAGGTGAAATTTTGATTTGTGTTATTTGTGTATATATGGATTCAGCACCCTGAAAACCCTGGGAATTTCAATTGTGCAGAGGTTATTCATTAAACTTGTGATTCCAATAAATTCCTCTCAGATTTTAGAGAAATTAAAAAAAAGACACACCAAAAAAACTTCCAAACATTCACACTAAAAACAACTAGATTTGAGATATAGTTATTCAACCTAGCCCCTCTGGAAGCGATCAATACAGGTGGAATCTAAACATGTAAAGTGAGGTAAAAATTTACAATTAGCCCCTCTGGAAGCGATCAATACAGGTGGAAGAACTGAGGATCAATTGGATTGATGAATGTCTACATTCTAAAAGTCCTCATGGCCTGAACCATTCTGAATTAGGAGGATGGTGGAAAAACAAAGATACTTATAAGGAATATTGTAACCTCCGTCAAGTTTCGACCCCGTTCCCAGGAGTTACGTAGGATTGCAGAGTCCTTGGCATCGTGGTGAGAACCTGCAATAATTCTTACCAGCGATTTTGCATAGCATGTCAATGAACAACACATGTCATAATGCATGTGCCAGGTGCTGCTCCACACGTCATGCTCATTGCCAAGTTCGCTTTTCTGCACATGTGCTTCACTTTACTGGACGTGTGCCCTATTAAAATCAAATTGCCTTCCTCAGCCCACTGTGATTCCCAAGTCTAGCTGAAATAAAATATCTCTGGTGTGTTACATCTTTTTTCATATTAATGATACATATATTTTTTTGTTTTCATATTAACGTGGTTGATATAAATTAGAATAAAAGATATTTATTTTTAAATGTAATTTTTTCATATTAATGT
>APFE030183617.1:51772-62539 GCA_000404065.3 Pinus taeda
GGAAAAAAAATTCTTAAACTTGATTTTTAATATTTCTATTATCTACATTTTCAGAAATCATGTCTATCTATTATTTTTCAAGAGCTCCATCCTTTCCAAATTATATTAAAACATTAGTAATAGTTAAAAAATGAATTGGTAATTATTTCGCTAGCTTGTTATATCTCAAATTTTTGCTAATCTAAACCTCTGATAAGAGCCTGTTTCCCTTACATAAATTACATAAAAAAAAAAAAAAAAAAAAAAATTATTATTTGTAATGAATGAAATATATTTTGAATGTTGACAAAATAATATTAAAAGACAGGAAGTATAAACAAACTCATTGAATCTATGGATTATTTTTTTGTCAGTACGGCTATGTTTATATGATAATAAAGCGCCTATATTATAATAAAGCACCTTCATCAAGACTAGAATACTTGGGGCAGTAAAAAAATGCCAATTACAAGAGAAATATTGAACACATATATGTAATCTCTCAATTCAAACTTTGATTTCTTTCAAAATGAGTATTGTAAATAAATGATTTATATATCACAGTTAACAAAGCATAAAGCGCCTATATTATAATAAAGCACCTTCATCAAGACTAGAATACGTGGGGCAGTAAAAAAATGCCAATTACAAGAGAAATATTGAACACATATATGTAATCTCTCAATTCAAACTTTGATTTCTTTCAAAATGAGTATTGTAAATAAATGATTTATATATCACAGTTAACAAAGCATATTTACTGAACTTTTAGTTTTAAGCGATTTTTTTTCTGTTAAAATTTGTTTTTAATTGGATATGAAATAGCATATTCTATGATAGCAAAAATAGCAAGCTCTTTCACTGTATCACCATTTGTGAAGACTTGTATAACAGCAACTCTTATTATCGTATATATTTATGAAAGTAATGAACCATGTCTTACTCGGTTTACATATATTATGAAAATATTCTTTATATTTTAAAATATTTCTAAATTAAGTAGAATATCACCTTAGTTCATTCTGTAACTACAAAGCATTATAAATAATTAATTAATTAATTAAATAAGACGGGCTGCGGGGCAGCTAGTCCCTGCCCCAGCGCGCAGCGTATCTGTCCGTAAGTCATAGATTCGCGGTCGTTCGCATGAGCGAAACGTGGCGGTTGCTGCCTCCTCCGTCGGGACGCCTGTTGCTCATAAATCAATCCATCGATCGTTGCTCTTGTATCGTGAAGCATAGTTGCTATTGTTTCGCTAAGCATAATTGTCGTCGGGTGGGTCTAGCCAGGCATAAAGAAATCCGTGTCAGGTTCATCATCTCCAGTTCACAAGAAGAGATCGACAGGTCTAAATCGATATCCGGGTATGATCGAGTTCTCTATCAGGTCTTCGGTCGCAAGATAGAGATTAGCCAGCCGGAAGTCAGGTCTTCGGTCGAATGGTGGTCGGTTTGTTTGTCAGTTTAGTCGCCGAAGCCGCAGTTCATCGTTGTAAGTTAGCAAGAGATCGATCAGCATTCATAGATATCATTGTTCTTGGTTTCTTTGATGCAATGCTCATTTTTGTAACCCAAAACCAAGCAATGTTTTATGCAAATTCAAACGCGTGACATAGAGTGAATGTGTCATTGATCATGTACAATGTGGCACGTATGAGAGCCTACTTGCATGGCCTACAGGTGGCTCTCTGAATGCTTCCAGTGGAGGCATCTGGAGAACAACCATCTCTCAGTTCAGTTCTACCCCATGGTGGATGGCAACCCATAACCGCTGAAAGGGGGCTGCGTGATCTCTTGCAAGTTGAATGCCTTAGAAACAGAGTCTCAGTGCATGCAGGGATTAGTCGCTTGTTGGTCGATGCATGGAGGGTGAATTCACTGAGAAGGCGTCTGGATCGAGCCACAGAGGGCTGGCTGGGTTGGTTTTGGGAGAGGTTGATTCTCTCCACAGCTTGAAAATATGGCCTTCTTCGGCTTCTGGCTGAGTGGAATCGATGGCATAATGTGATGAATCGAACTGCAAATTCGAACGGAAAGCAGATTTCTATGCTGAGCTTGGAGATGGAGTGCTAACAGAGAAATGGCCGCGGGGATGGTGGAGAAAACAATTGAGAGACCACGTCCCGAGGAATCGAACCGTCGATGCTATAGTGGGCATAGAATTTCAGCAGAGTAAATTCTCCCCATAACTCGAAAGTATGGCCTTGTTCCACTCCTGGAGTTGAATCGATGCTCAATGTTGTGAATCAAACCGCAGATTCAAAATGGAAGAGGGCGGCCTCTGTGCCGAGTGTGGAAATGGAGTGCCGACAGAGAAATGGCCGTGGGGATGGTGGAGAAAACAAATGAGAACCACGTTCGGACGAATTGAACCATTGACGCAGGAGCAGCATAGAGTTTCTGGAGCAGTCTAGAAGAAGAGGCAGCAACGATTTATTAAGTCCCCAATTCGACTTCCAGGCCATGGCTTCCAGCGGTATGTTTCAAAATTTTCTTGTTTAATGCTCTGTTCCCGTTCTAAATATTCTGCAAATTTATATCATTTTGCATGGAGTCTTTGTTCACTATATTTCTTCCCTGCCATCTGTGTCATCATTCTCATAGCGAAATCAAAGACAATGGAAATGTCCCCCTACTTCCACAGCTGCTTCGGCTTTAGCCTTTAAAACAACTAAACATGCACAGCAGCAACAAGGGATAAGCTATCATTCTTTTTGGCACCTTACCATCTTAGAAAAGCCATTCTAATGTAGTGTTGATGCATGAATTTGCAGACAACGGATAGTAATAATGATGCGCATGGCTTTAGCCAAATGAGTTGGGGAGTACCTGAGATTTTAGGCCGTTCAAGCATTGCGGCGCTCATCGCAGTAGCCCTTTGCCTTGTGGACCCTGCATTAGCATTCAAGGTGTGTACATAAATACTGCCAATATATGTAAATATGTATAATGTGGGATGCATTCCATTTGTAATTGGAAAGGGAATTGAATGCCCCTGAAGCGCTTTTTGTATGTGGGTTTGCAATGTCAGTCATAACATCAGGATAATTAATTATCGATTTGTGAACTTCATCCCATGCCTTTTGGGCTAATATTCCCTACGTAGGTCTGCAATTTGTACTGTAAATGGAAATCACAGCCCAAATTCCATTTTTACATTTATTCTTCTAAGCATTTCTCAAGATTGTTTCTCTTACTTGCCAGTTTACAATTGCATTTGCACTTATAAACTAACGGATATCCATATTAAACCGCCTAAAAAAAATATGTTGTGTCGCCACAGACTTCCTCTTCGAGCGCACAGCTTCTGGTTCTGAGCACTCAAGAATAGCGGATGCTCTCTGTTACACCATTTTCATTCGTCAGTTACTTCTTGCAGGGTGGAGCGGGTAGGAAGCCACCGCCGAGAGCTATGGTGCAGGGTGGAGCGGGAAGGAAGCCATCGGCATTCACTACTCTCTGGATTAAATGGATAGGGATCCAGAGGTATTTCAGCTCAGAGCTTCATAAGATTGATAGCAGTGCAACTACAACTCTGCTGCATGAGACTGTAGTATTCCCAGCCCTGGAATAATCTCTGGAATAATCGGTTCGACTGTGGGAGCGCAGAGCATGTAGGCAGTGAGTTATGAAGACAGAGACCTAGGATTGGGATTCTCATGCAGACACCGAATCAACATGCAGACAGACACTAAAGCAAGCATGGAACATGTGTTGGCAACTTGAGCTACTTATAAAGTAGTTCTAGTTCACTGATATATCACTTTAACATTTAATGTTAGCGAATTAATGCTAATGCAATGCTAGCATTGGTTTCCATGTTTAGAAAATTCATTGAATCCATAAGTTAAATGAAGATTTATCCTAAGTTTGCCCATATCTTGGCCTCGATATGAGGCCAAATAAGATCGTTAATGTTCTTAGTGGTCGAAATAGCGGTGGGAATTTCGTATTGGTTTAAAAAAAATGATTTATGGAATATAAACTTGAAACTTAGGTTAATGAATTCCGTTCTTTATGGATTCTCGCGTCGAACTAATAGTAACCGACCAAAACCGATTGCTATAGTCCCTGCCAGGCCGGAGGGCAGGGACTAATAACCCTGCCCTCCGGGCCTGGTAGGGACTATAGCAATCGGTTTTGGTCGGTGGGCATTAGTTTGGCCCGGCGACCCAGGTTCATCTATAAACACATTTTAACTTAAGCCAAAGTTTGGCGATATGTCACATTAACGGATGCCATAAAATATGTTCCCCGATGCTTGTAACCAATCAAATCAACGTTCATCTTATTTGGCCTCAGTACGAGGTATACGATCTGAAAAGTTAGGAAACTGTTAAGAAAGCAGTTGGGTTAATTAAAACAGTGTCGCCTGCCTGAAGTAATGCTATCGCAAAGATAGCATTAGTTCCCTAACATTTAATGTTAATTACGGGGAACTAACATTACGGGGAAATGCTATGGCGTAGGTTAGGTCTATTAACCAAGAGACACATGTTATGTCGTATATGTGTCAATGTTGGCAATCGACAGATCGGTGTCTGCATCCATGTTCTCTGCCTCTCGCTATTTCTTCATTGTGGAGCTCTCGTTTTAGATCTTTGATACACACTCTTCTGTTCTCTTCAGTTCAGTCTTCAGGATGGGATTGGTAGGTCGTATGATGCACTGGACCTGTGTTCTCTGTAGCATTGTAGTGTTGTGCAGCCTGGTAGTCAGCTCTCAATGTGCAGCCTTCAAATATTTCTTCTCCCCCAGTTGGGGTTTTGAGTCTTGACCATATTTCTTACGTTGCTTTTAATTGTGCTTGTGCCTTCTGCAGTTTCATTGATGTTGTTGTGTTTTCAGGTGAGAAGCTCCTCTCAAACTATTCCTCGATCTTGATCTGCTGCTCAAACTGTTCCTCGATCTTGATCTGCTGCGGGTGGAGAGGTTGGTTCTTGCTTGTGAATTTTCTCCTCGAACTGTTTTCAAACTGAAACTTAAACAAGGTAACAAACTATCTTTTTCATTGATGCCTCTCCTACCTTTACTTGCTATATGTAAAATCTTAAATATAAAAATAAAAAAAAACCAAAATAGACATACAGTCAAAGCAGTTTAGTCACCCATCACATTCAGTAAAACAATTATGCTGACATTCTGAAAGAACTGTAAGATAATCTTTAGAAAAAAAACTTAGACTCTCCGAAGGTTCAAGGAACTGTGCAATGATTTCTTTGATAGAAACTATATAATATTTTCTGTAATAGAAAGTATATAATATTTTCTGTAAGAGTTGTACAATATTTTTCTGGAAGAGACCGAACAATATTTTCTAAAAAAGAAAGAACTGTGTGCATTATTTCTGAAAGAATGACATTGCAACATTAATTTCTCTTTCTAAAAAGAATAAATATATATACTGTGAGTTCGCAACAGTAATTTCTCTTTCTAAAAGGAATAAATATATATACTGTGAGTTCTCTTAAAGTAGCCTGGACGAGAGCTCTGCAATCGCCTACATTTGCAGTGTAAAGCACACGGTCGGTGGCTATAAATCCCATTGCAGATTCTAATGTAGTGTTGATGCATGAATTTGAAGACAGCGGATAGTAATAATGATGCGCATGGCTTTAGCCAAATGAGTTGGGGAGTACGTGAGATTTTAGGTCGTTCAAGCATTGCGGCACTCATTGCAGCAACCCTTTGCCTTGTGGACCCTGCATTAGCATTCAAGGTGTGTACATAAATACTGCCAATATATGTAAATATGTATAATGTGGGACGCATTCCATTTGTAATTGGAAAGGGAATTGAACGCCCCTGAAGCACTTTTTGTATGTGGGTTTGCAATGCCAGTCATAACATCAGGATAATTAATTATCGATTTGTGAACTTCATCCCATGCCTTTGGGGCTAATATTCCCTACGTAGGTCTGCAATTTGTACTGTAAATGGAAATCACAGCGCAAATTCCATTTGTACATTTATTCTTCTAAGCGTTTCTCAAGATTGTTTCTCTTACTTGCCAGTTTACAGTTGCATTTGCACTTATAAACTAATGGAAATCCATATTAAACCGCCTAAAAAAATATGTTGTGTCGCCACAAAGTTCCTCTTCGAGCGCACAGCTTCTAGTTCTGAGCACTCAGGAATGGCGGATGCTCTCTGTTACACCTTTTTCGTTCGCCGGTTACTTCTTGCAGGGTGGAGCGAGCAGGAAGCCACCGCCGAGAGCTATGGTGCAGGGTGGAGCGGGCAGGAAGCCACCGGCGTTCACTACTCTCTGGATTAAATGGATAGAGATCCAGAGGTATTTCAGCTCAGAGCTTCAGAAGATTGATAGCAGCGCAACTGCAGCTCTGCTGCTTGAGACTGTAGTATTCCCAACCCTGGAATAATCTCTGGAATAATCGGTCCGTCTGTGGGAGCGCAAAGCATGTAGGCAGTGAGTTATGAAGACAAATTGGGATTCTCATGCAGACACCGAATCAACATGCAGACAAACACCGAAGCAAGCATGGAACATGTGTTGGCAACTTGAGCTACTTATAAAGTAGTTCTAGTTCACTGATATATCACTTTAACATTTAATGTTAGCGAATTAATGCTAATGCAATGCTAGCATTAGTTTCCATGTTCAGAAAATTCATTGAATCCATAAGTTAAATGAAGATTTATCCTAAGTTTGCCCATGTCCTGGCCTCGATATGAGGCCAAATAAGATCGTTAAAGTTCTTAGTGGTCGAAATAGCGGTGGGAATTTCGTATTGGTTTAAAAAAAGTCATTTATGGAATATAAACTTGAAACTTAGGTTAATGAATTCTATTCTTTATGGATTCTTGAGTCGAACTAATAGTAACCGACCAAAACCGATTGCTATAGTCCATGCGAGGCCCGGAAGGCAGGGACTAATAAACCTCAAATTTTTTAACGAATTGCGCTTTTTCTATTTACATTATTCACGCTAAGTTGAACATAGTTTTCGCTGAATAATTCTTAATTTTTGGAAAAACGAACATGATATCTCAATTTTCGTGTATATCTCTTTGTTTAGTCGTTTTAATCCCACGACATGAATTTTTATTTTGAAAAACCCTCAAATTTTTGGTATATGGCTACCTCAGGAACCTATTTTTTTCATACTCTCTCTTACGAAATTTTTGATATTCGGATCTGGCGGTGTGTCTTTAAATCATTTAATACAATTCCATGTTGTAACTGACCTAAACTCCCATATTGACATTTTCCTATACAATCAATCATTTTCATTTAAATTCCAATATTCTGATATCCAACCATGTCCATATTAGTTCACATTATTTGGCAGTCCCCTGTGGTAGTTAACGCAAAATAATAATCTTGGTATATCAGATACTTTTATAACTATACATTTCACAAAATAATCTTGATAATGTGATATAGAGATATGCCATGTCACCATCCCACCTTATTTCCTTATAAGGAATCATTACTTGACATGCCGTAAATGTTAACTTGTCATCTGACATGTGGTACTTGACTTTGTAATTTTTAGTTAAGGTTAAATTGACTTTTTTTCTCGAGACATGTCATTTTCTTAGCCATAACATATAATTTTCTCATTGCCACCATTAGATTGCTAATATCCCTAATATGCATGTATCAAAATATCAAAACATCAGTGAATATGCTCATAATCGACATGCTTATTAAAATTCTGGTATCTGATATGCTTGCGTCAATAAAGTCGCTTATTCAAAGTATTAAATAAGTTTATCATGATTACTGAATAAGATTTAATATAATCAAATTTCAATTAAAATCATAGATTTGTTGTAAAATAGTGTTAAAATGAGTTTTAATTGTCTTCAAGTTTTATTCTTGTTATTGGATAATGAAATGTTATATGAGTTATTTTATATTTTTTCCAACCTTTTTTATGAATACATTGTTTAAGTTGATTTTTTTTTTTATAATAATTTTGCAAGTTAGCATGAATACATTGTTTAAGTTGATTTTTTTTTGGAATAATTTTGCAAGTTAGCATGATGTTTATGTTAGTAAAATAAAATGATTATTTGAGTAAATTAATTTTAATAATTTTTTAATCAACATTATCGATTTATATTCATTCTGAATAAAGAATGAATAAATATTATAAGATTAAGAAGATGTCATCATTTTGAAGATGATTATAATAATCTTAATTTATATATGTTGTTAGATAGTTTCTATAAAATTGGCAGAGAATGTAAGAACTTGATCTAAATTTTAGAATTCTTGGAGAAAGGTGATTCTTTTAGAGGAAAGTGAAGACATTGTTGATGGTTTAAAAACATTTTTCATTCAAAGCTTCACAAGATTACAAATATATTTGCTTGTATCTGATACATAGACCTGGTATGTTGGACTATTTCACATGTTGATGTTAGAACATGTACTATTGTAAATGATAATAGAGAGACTGTTGGCTTCTTTAGGCTAGAAGACTTAGAAAACATATATAAATTTCCCAAATAAAAAATTAAACTTGATAACCAGTTTCATAGCTGTTATGGAAGAAAAGGTCACCAAAATGGAAATAAACATGGTAACAATTATTAGAGATTTGTTTTGATGATGCTAGATTTCCAGTGAAAAAGGTTTATACCCTATTGAAGAAACGAATATTGTTCCAACAACATTTATTGTGATGTTGTGTAGACTCTATTGGGAACCCAATTCATTACAATTCAAATTAGAATGAGTTTCTTTATTACATCAAGTACTAGATAAATGAATGATTTTCAATTCGGTACTAATTTTAGTAAACAACTTATAAAAACAAGTACAAACATTTTTAGATGCCCTTCTTGGTTTCATCCTCATCTTTTCATGTCTTCCTATTTATTGGATGTAACCTGTGCAAGTCTTCCCTTTACTAGATATGTTGACCAACTTAGCAACCTATTCATACCCATTACATCAAACTTCAATATTGACAAGAAGAGGAGCCCTTTCATCCAATTTGTAACAATTTTCATGGTTTCATTGCATCAACTCCTATATGGTTTAAAAATTCCTATATTTACAAAATATGCTATTAATGAATATCAACCATGGGATATTGGTATATACATGACAATTTTTCTTATACAATAATTTATGATTGCAAGGGCCCTCCCCATGCTCTCCCAAGATATATTATTGATAGGTTGATTCTTAGGGAAATTGCTTATCAAATAATCAACACAACAATTTCAAGAACATTAATGGATGGTTTAAACTTAGTATGACCTTAATTCCCAACCAAATTTGGAATATATACTCTATAAAATTTGAAACATGTGAAAGGTCAAGTAACAACTCTTGAGACAATAAAGTTAGCATAAATATCTTTTAAAAGGAATGATCGTAAACAGATTATACAAGAGCATCAAGAATTTTTGAAAGGTTTCAAAGTATATGTCTAGGAAGATTTTCATTTCGATGAAGTAATTTTGTGGAGTCCAGTCTTATGAAGGATTTATCACTAGAATTCAACAAATCCTAAAAGGACTCAAAGAAATATTTTTTTAGCTTTCTAAAGACATAAGAAATATGTCTATGGGGAGTTAATTTTGAATTGAATAACAACCTCTATAGAGCCAGAAGGGGCAATAACTATGTGAACAATAGTCACAAGCATAACAATTATGAGTAGAGAAATCACAAAAAGGGAATATACAATAAAAGTGATGGGTCCAACCCTTATGACTTTCGAATTAATGATAAATACATTGATTGGATTTTTTTTATTAAATGGTGGTTGTTTGACTTTAATGCAGTTGTATTGTTGGTTTATGGAGACGAGGACATTTGTTGAGGCCTCGAGCTTTGCTCCTTCCTGCTCCTTCTATGCCCCAAAACCCTAATTGTTCATTTGTCTATGCTGCTATGCTGCTGGTGAGGTCTTTGGTTCTGCTATACGAGGGTTTTCTCTGTCACTTGTTTAAGATTTCACTTTTACTATGCCTGGTTTGCGATGTGGCGTGGGTTTTCAGCTGTGCACGATGTCTCAGCCTATTCTGTGCTCAGCTTCAAGACCTAGGTGTGAAACCCTCGGTATGAGTCTTTGTGGTCAACTTTTCCTTGGCTATATTTGTATTCTCAATTGTAGCTTTTGTTTATTTGTCTCCCCTACATGCGTTGGCTTCACAGGTTGATTTTTTGTTTGGTTTTGTCTCAAGTTGCGTCCATGGTGTCGCTCGGCTTTTGCTTCCACTCGGAAGTCATCCGAAGGTAAGCCCTCTTCTATGCTAGTCACTTTTACTTTGTTTTTGTCAGGCACTGACAACCTGTGATCCTTGTGGCAGCGAGCAACTTTGTGGCTATGACCTCGACTCTGTGGCTTCTCCCTTGGCTTACACAGGCTCGACTCTTCCTTGGTAAGTTCTCCCAACTCGACCCTCTATTTTGGTTACAGTCCATTAACATAGATGTAGTTTTCTTGTGCTTCTTTGTTGATAGCCTAGTTGTTGGCCAATGCAGATGAGAAATGATCTGCTCGTGGTCCTCAGGCCGGGTCTCCTACACCTGAACTGAGTAGGGTCGCTCCTTGGTGTCTTTCTATTGTTAGACTGAGGGTTCGTTGTTCATAGGGTTTTATGAGTCTTGGTTGTAGTTTGTCTTGGCTCTGCGGTCTCTTGTCACTGTGCCTCTGGCTCCATTTTGACTCTGTTGTTTGTAAATTATGTATATGTTTAAACGGTCTTACAGTGACCTCGTGGGGGTTTTGTAGTTTGGTCAACTCTGTTCTATTTATTGGTCATTTGAACAATATACTGTAATGCTCGACTTTTGACA
>APFE030183617.1:68223-131650 GCA_000404065.3 Pinus taeda
AAAAGGAGCAACTAGAAGAGATCATAGGAGCAACTAGAAGAGATCATAGGAGATATTACAACTATTGATATTAGCGAGACTCCTTTGTCAACATATGTAGGTATCTCTTCTTTTGAGGTTCACTATGTATATTTCATTAAGCTAGTTGGAAAGGAAGATGTTCCTTTGAGTGAATATTTCTTAATAGCAATAAAAAAATTCATTATTGAATAGAGGCCTTAAAAAAGGAAAATGGATCAAAGGGAAGAAACTCTCTGAAAAGGGGTCATTATATGGGATGCATCAAAGCAAAATCAAAAAGAACTTGTTGATGAATTTGCAAATTCAATTGGTTTTTATGTCCATGTTAATAACTTATTTGTAAGTAATCTTAAAGACAACATAAGGCAACAATACATTAAAAACAATTCTCTTGAAGACAAGTTTATTGAAATAGAGCAACAACAACAAATAAATTTCTCCAAATATTAGTAGAAATATCAATTGAATGTATTCAACTATGTTTGAAGATAAAATACACAACTCCAATAGATATCTGCAAACAATATTGTGGATATATCGAAAAAGATAACAAAATTAATGAATTGCTTATTGGGATAAGAGAATTACAAGAGAAACATTAAACGTTAGAACGATGGAAAAAGGAATATTTGAAATCAAATGAACAACTAACGGAGTCTCAGGAAGAATTCTATAAAAATTACGTCAAATTGAAAAAAATTATATAACACTTAATGGATTCCCTAGTATCGTTAAGTATAATGTTTTTGAAGAGAAAGTTGAAAAATACACATTTGAGAAATCAAAAACTTTGGGAGGTGAAATATATATTAGCTCCCATTAGTATTACAAGAATTTTAGAAGAGGAAAAACTCAAAACTCAAATTGTTGTAGATAACCGACGAAGCAACCTTGACTATGAATAGAATCTAATTAAAAATTCAAACTAATATTGTTTAAATATTTGGGATACTATAGTTGATGTAATTATTGAATTGAGATGCCTGATATTTAGTATCTTGGTGAAAAGGTTTTGAGTAATAATGTTTTATTGATATACGCTAGCAAAGAAGAGAGGTTGCCATTTTTCATATAAGGATCAAATTGATTGACTATGCAATCTATTAATCATTGAAAGAAGATGAATATTTTTTTTTTCAACATACCATAGAAAAATTATGGAAATTATGGTTATCATTAGTAAGGTTTATTGTTACGAGATTAATTTTGATGAATTGACTTGAAAATTATCTTGAAAGTTATTCTCAATGGGAAATTTATGTTGATGAAGTCAAAAGGGAAAAGGTACCGATTAAGGATATGTCGATTCTTATTGAAGATTTTCTTATTTTAGAAACACTTTGTCTTTATTATTAGTTAAGAAGATAATGTAAAATTCTCTATTTTTTTATTATGATAAAATTTATTTATAAAGTTTGTAATTAGGATTCGGGGTTGGAAAAAATTACACGTAGAGCTATATATTCCTATTAGAGTGAATCACAATTTATGAATATTATTTGAAAGATATGTAATTAGATGATTATATGAATTATGTTTTTGTAAGTTATAGAGTTATAGGATTGCAATAGTTTTATGTTAAATTATTTTTCATAATTTGTTATGATTCATTGATGTATCAGTAGAAATAAAGACATAAACGCTATTTGTGTGATTCCTCACTTATGGTGACTTTTTTTTATGCTTAAATATAATTGATGAAGTATTTAAATCCTTCTTCTCTAGAACAACAAATATCTTTGACTTATATATATTGATCCATACTTAGCTTCTTCTCCTAGCTAGGTTGAGTAGATAAATTTATTAAGTTAGTTTTAATATATATTAGTTTTGGCTATGTTAATAAATATTTAGATAATTAGTTTTTATTTGATTTATTTCTCTCAGGTGGACTTGAAATTAAAGTTCTATCTTTTCTAGGCGGCTAATTGTGTTGACATGTCAATAGGGAAACATCATACTGAAGGAGAGTAAGTCTAATTAGAATTAGACATAAGGTATTTTTCCACTAGTCGACAAAGGAATTTCTCTACTTGTCAACAACCACAAATGGAAAATAAATGAGAATGATGATTCTTAGAAAAATTCCTTTAATTTAGATGTTTTCATCTGAGGGGGTAGAGGATGATCGATATCAAGAGGTAGGAGTGATAAAATAAGTAATGGAATAGATGGTTCAAAACAAGAAAGAAGATTAGATCAAAATCCTCATAGTTCAATGGGGAGCAAAAATTGAAACTCACAACTAAATTAAGGGTAGGACAAATCCACACTTAAGCTTTTTTATTGTAATATGATGTGTCATTACACAAATCAATGTAGGAAGAAGGAATTTGATCTTAGTAGAAAAAATGCAAACTATTTTAACACTTCTGAACATGGGAAAATAATTTATTCTTTATGTATAATTATGCTTAAGAGATATCTAATGATGTTTGGCCTATAAATAATAAATCTAGTAATGATATGATAAGAAACATAAGAATAATTTTAGATCTTGATGATTCAATAAGAACTAAAGTGAAATTGGATTTAGAAAATATTATAAAAGTTGTGGGAAAAATAGATGGTCAATATCCTCACCAAAAAATATTAGAAAAGGTACATATAAGATGTTTATTATGTTCTAGGATTAAAACACAGTCGTCTTAGTCTTGGCCAACTTACTTAAAAAGGGTATAATGGAATCTTTAAGGAATATTAATGTTTCATTTATGATAAAATTCCTAATAAGATATTGATTTCCAACGAGAAGATGACAAAGAATAAGATGTATTCTCCTGCTATGATTTATGGCATATAGGATGACTCATTTTCTCAAAAAGCCACTTCTTTGGATGTTTTTTGGTTGTGGAACTTCATAGTTGGCCATTTACATTTTGATGACCTAAGACTATTATAGCAAAAGGAGATGGTTCAAGGGTTTCCTCCCATTAAAGAGTCATCTAGTTCATCTAAGTGTTCCATTCTAGAGAAGAAACACAAGGACACATTTCCTAAGGGAGTGTCTTACAGAGAAACAATTCCATTGGAGCTATTTCTTATAGGTATATGTGTTTCAATATAGATGTATTTACTAGGACAAAGTCACTACTTCTTAACCTTCATGTATGATTATAGTCGAAATACTTGGGTGTATTTCCTTGCAAAGAATCTTGAAACTTTTTATAAGTTTACATAATTGAGAAAAAGGTAGGGAAGCAAATTGATCATTCGATTAAAGTGTTAAAAATATATAGAGGAGGTGAGTATGATTGAAAATATTTTCATTATTTTTGCAACTAATATGGGATCAAAAGATAGTTCACAACAAGGTACCCACCATAGTAGAGTTATGCAGCTAAAAGAAACAAATGATGAATATGGATAAAAGAATTTTGAAATAAGAACATATGTTAAATGAATCTTAGGCAGAAATAGTAGCTCTCTTAGTTTATGCTAATAATAGATTTCCTACTGAATGTGTTAAGAACATAGCCTCATGGGTAGCATGGATAGGTATGAATTGTAATGTAGTACACTTTAGGGTATTATGGTATGTGGGATATGCTCATGTGCATAAATATTTGAGAAGAAAGCTAGATGACATAAGTGAAAAGTGCATCTTTATCGAGTATAGTGATCACACCAAGGCATAGAAATTTTATAAGGTATTTATTTTTTTGAAATTACTTGGGATGTTGAATTTAAAGAGGATAATCATGGGATGGAAACATTGAAAGATCTATAATTTTGGAGCAATAATACCTCACATATATTATCAAGAAGATAAACAAAGTTACAAGGAGGACAACAAGGTCCAGAAACACTATCGTTAATCACAAGAAGTCCAACAAGAACTCCAAGAAACTTTATTCAATGTGAGTCATACATTCAAATAAATCAGTCTAAGTATACCATCCAATCAAGTAGTGAATTTGATTCTATAATCCCTCAAGGTCTAGAAACAATAGAAGTTTGAGAAAAATCTATGAAGTTTTGAATGTGAATCCAAATTTTGCAATGTTTACTTGTGAACTAACAAGTTTTGACGAGGCAATGAAGGAATAAAAATGGGTCAAGGAAATGAGAAAATAGATGGATTAAATAAGGAAGATTGATGCATGGGATCCAGTAGAATTATTAGAAAATTAATATTGTGTAGTTGTAAAATTAACTTACAAAATCAAGCTTAGTGAAATAAGATAAATAGAAAAGTACAAGGCTAGACTACTAGAAAATAATTTGTACATCATACTAGAGTGGATTGGTGAGACCTTGACACCAATTGAAAGGTTAGATACAACTAGAGTTATCGTACCAATAATAGCTTAGAACAAGTGGATAGTTTATCGGATGGATGTAAAGTCAATATTTTTAAATAACATATTAAAAGAATAATAGATCTAGAAACCACCAAGATATGTGATTAAAGGACATGAAGTTAAGACATATAGGTTGAATAAATCTCTCCATGGACATAAGAGAGCTCCCATATTTTGGTATAAGAGGATTGGTTCATATTTGACCAACAATTGACTCAACAAAAGTATTAATGAGCCTATTCATATACAAAGGTGATTGAGTAAAGTCCAATTATAATTATTTGTTTGTATGTGATGATATGATCTTCAAATATAATCCATTAGTAAACAAGTTTAAATCAATGATGAAGCAAAAAATTGAAATGAGTGATTTAGGTTGAATGAAATTATTATTGAGTATTCAAGTCATTCAATCAGTTTTAGGTATTTTTTCATCTCAAAAGATGTATTCCATTTATGTGTTAAAGAGGTTTATGATGGTGAATTGCAAATGAATACCCACTCTAATTGCAACAGGAGCAAAATTTACCAAATAAGATATAGGATCCAATGTATATCCAGAACTATTCAATTGATTTGTTAGTAAACTTTTGTACATCACTACCACTAGATCATACATTATGTATGATGTCAATTTGATTTTCATGTTAACAAAGTCTCCAAAACACACACATTGGCAACTTGGAAAAGTAATTTTTTGGAACAATAAGATATGGTATTATATTATAACACCAATGATCATATTTATGTTGAGTACATTGATAGTGATTTTGTAGGTAGCATGGACAACATAAATGGTACTTTATGATATTTTTCCATCTTATTCAATGTGTGATTTCATTAGAATACAAGAAAAAACTCCTTGTTAGAATCACATTAGGTGAAGTAGAGTATGTAGCATAAGAAAAGGTAGATTGTCAAGCAATTTTGTTATGCATAGTATTGGATGATCTATAACAAAAATAGGAGGGACAAGCCATAGTGTATTGTGACAAAAACTTAGTAGTAGTTCTACCAAAGAACTATGCTTTTCATAAAAAAAACATGGAATATCGATATGATATATCATGTCATTAAAGAACTTGTAAACAATAGATAAATCTACTTGGAATCATGTAAATCAAAAGGCCAACTGGTTGATATATTCATGAAGCCAATATAAAGAGATCTATTTGAGTTCCATAGAGAAAATTTAGGTATTTTATCCCTAGCTAAAACATAGACCAATAGGTAGTAGTGGTTGTAATTAAAGGAGAGTGTTGGAAGGTGTTAGTTACTCGTATTTTTCATGTAGTTTCCATGTGTTTTGTATGAAAATTCTAAATATAGGAAGGAGATTAGCATGCATCCAAATGTTAAAATTATTGTGGCTATTATTAATTTACTAATATCTTTCTATAGGATGTTGATGATATTTTCTTTCTATTTATTCTTCTATTCTAAGATAAATCAATCAATTCATGTTCTTAGCAACAACTTTATTGTGTTAACTTTTAATTTGGTAATTATGTTAGTAGTTTGTTGTTCTCTGTTCTATTCATTAATGAAATAAACCAAACAGATTGGAAAAGAATATATATCTTGAATTCATGTTTTGTTTAGAAAAATCTTTTCATGAAAATAATATATTTATTTATAGCTAAATTAAATATTTATGCATTCACTTCAAATTTCCATAAATATATATAATAGTATAACCATGTTACATATATAAAATTATTATTAGTAAATAACCCAATCTCAAAAAAACAGAGAAAAACAGAGAAAGTAAATAAACAAATCTCAAAATACAATGCTAATTAAAACAGAGAAAAACAGAGAAAATCTAAGCACATTGAAGAACAATCATAAATCTCATCCAAAATATGAAAGCTGCTCCGAACGAAAATATGTCCTTGCATAATACCACACACATTAAATTAAAAACCCTTGCTTACAATATTTTGGAATACAAAAGCGTAGAGTGTAGATCCAAGGAATTTTTTTGATATATCTAATTTAAAAATAACACAATATTAACACCCACCGCTATTTATCTTGAACCCTTCACATTTAAAAAAAATATGAACAGCTGGCAGAAATACCTCATGCATGATTGAAGAAATATTGCGAAACTAATGTATAACTCTCATCAACCATTCGACCAACACATTTCCAAAGGTTTCAGAAATCATCTCGCATGCCTTTGGAAAAGTGCAAAACAAGCATATAGCATGCCTTTTCCAAGAAAATTTCATAAAAGCGTATAACATGTCTTTGGAAAAATGTAGAACATTATTGGCTTCCAACCACGAATCCATCAATTTCAATTAATATATAACATGCCTACTGGTAGAACTTTAACAAACCAAACTGCAAAATGTTAAAAGCTGTCTTTGCTGAAGAAAATAGAAACGAAAAAAGAATCATTAACACCCCTGTCTATCTTGAAAACTTTGGGAAAAATTACTAGCTTATGGGCGGTCTCGCTGTACAAAATACAAACAAAACAAATTATTACAAAACAAATTGGCTTTCAGCCACCATTTCCATGAATTTCAGCCAACAGAGAGCATGCCTTCTCCTAGAAGTTTAACAAACATATATCACGCCTTTCGAAAAC
The DNA here is from genome assembly GCA_000404065.3 of Pinus taeda. Classification (NCBI taxonomy): domain Eukaryota; kingdom Viridiplantae; phylum Streptophyta; class Pinopsida; order Pinales; family Pinaceae; genus Pinus; species Pinus taeda. Next base: position 75,151 of record APFE030183617.1, read on the forward strand.
TGCAAAGCGTTATAAGCTGCCTTTGCTGTAGAAAATATAAGCGAAAAGAGGATTATTAACACCCCTATCTATCTTGAAAACTCCGAGAAAATCTATTAGCTTATTGGCGGTCTTGCTTTACAAAATACAAACAAACCAATTCTTACTATCTTTTAAAAAAGATTATTAGAAGACAAATTATTACTATCTTTTAAAAAAAAATGATTAGAAGTCCGATTTAACTTGAAAACATGAAAAAATCTGGCGAGGGCCTGTCTATCTTAAAAAAAGGACACGACAACTGGCAAAAATACCTCATGCATGATTGAACTCCCTGCCAATTAATCGACTGCGGACAAAATGTGTATGTATAGTAACAAGCTACCATTCAACCAACATTTTCCACAATTCCAACAAACATATAATATGCCTTTCCAAAAATGCAAAAACATTATTAGCTGTCCATCTCTAGAGAATACAAGCATAAAACATGCTATTGTTGACTGTCATGTTGTAGAAAGTACAAACATGTAATGTGCCTTCGGTAGAATCGAAAACATAGAAACTCACATTGAGGATTAAGATCAATGATAAGCCTCACAGGCTTGCAAGTATTAAATTTATAGAGAACAATGAAAATCCATGATTGACTAAGATTAGTTTTAATGAATTTATGATGACCACATTATCGGATTAGAGCCATTAGCTTGTCGTTTTCCATATGGACAGGCGTGTAGAAACTTTGAAGTGTTGACTGACTGCGTGAGTGATTGAGGAAAACAAGGGATTAATTCTCTCATTCTTCTGACATTTCACCTCCTCTTCCTTGCTCACCAAGTAGTCTACCTTCACAAGTGGGGCAGGCTACGCAGCATGTATCACGAGTTAGTAACCTATTCTTTGTGCCCATTGCCCTTTCTATTAAAACAATATGCTTATGCTTAGTACTCCATTATATTTTTGGTTGCAGTCCTCTCATTCCATTCGATTCATCTAGAATGAATCCCAAGTATCGGCTATATTCAAGTTTCAACCCCCACTTCTTCCTCTGCGTTTGAACTGGTAGCCTCCTTCAAACGAGATCCCCAGCCCATTCTTTCAGATGTGATTTTGTAAATCTAAAACACAGGCTGAATTCTATTGGACAAGCAATGTTTTTCAATCGCTTCATTATTGCTTAATAATCTTTGTGGGCTTCTTATTATAGCGCATATATCTCTGATCTTCCGATTTCTTGCTCTTTCTTTGATAGAGGCACTTTGTTTCGAGGAAGCTTACTGTTTGATTGACTGTGTGCTTTCATAATATATATCGAACTGTGAAAGCTGATTAAGGGTTTGTTAGATAAGGCATCAATTATAATTGCAGGCATAGGGATGAGTTCGGTTACTGTCGATCGATCCAGTGATCGCAAAAGGAAAGGCGACGATACATTCGATATTGAGGGTATGGTTTTCCCGCCCTTGAAACCCATTGTTACAACCCAGTCTGCTTCGAGGGCTATGATATTATGCAGTCATGAGCAGCAGAAACATGATTTTCTGAATGATGCCATTGATGCTAAAATGGAGAACGAGTCACTGGGTATGGTAGATCAGGATGGCTGCAAAACGCCCAAGAGTGAGGAGCACAAGATACCCAAATTGCTTGAATGTCCTCCTGCGCCGAGAAAACCAAAGATGAAGCGGAGGACTGTAACTCTTACAAATGGCTTTTTCTTTGTTCCTCAGGATTTGGATTCTGCGTTCCTTCCATGCAGAATGAGCCCACCAAGGAAAATATTGCATTCCTCTAAGAGGATATTGGCGTTCGGAGTGGGGCAGAATGAAGAACACCAAATCTAGGGCACCTTAGGGCAGCCTATTAATGGCTTCTAATATATTGTTGGCTAAGTACTCATAATTTCGGAAGCCCGTATTAAAGAAATCTATGAGCGGTTTTATAAAATGTTCTCATGAAGTCAAGCTGATGTCATGGGATATTTTTAGGTTTGTCTATTGGTTTGGTTTGTATGAGAAATTTGCCAATAATATGATAGCAATGCTATAGGCTTCATACATAGTAATCTCATCGAGGATCTGTGAAAATAATTATCATGTAATGTAATAGATATGAGCAGGCCACTGCTTAGTCTGTTAAATATTATGGGTTTCTTACTAATGGCAGATGATGGCTACTTATATTTGATAGTGTTTGCCATTCCTAATTATATTGTTGTGAAAAGTAACATGATTGAAGGGCAGCGGCATTCAGGTGGTGTGCATAAGTCTCCAGACCGCACCTAATCGCCTCCATGAAAGATGAAAAAAAAATTACACGATACATATATTAATAATTATTAATGTCACCGCCAATACATAAAATTGAATTATTTTTAACAATTTGATTCGACTTTTTTTTAAAGTCATATGTTTAAACTAGAAGAGATAGATTAGGTAGATTTAGGAGGGAGGTGAATTTCTTGTCTTATAAATAAAAAAATATGATATATCAATTTAATTTAGTGTCTGACTTGATGTAATCTTAAAATTGAAGAAAAAAGAAATAATGGTTAGTAAACAGAAATTAATTTTCAGGTAAACAAAAAATATGATATATCAATTTAGCCTTATGTCAGACTTCCTAATCTTAAAATTGAAGAATAATAATAATAATTGTTAGTGAACAAAAATTAGTTTTCAGGTAATTTATTTTTTAACTCTTTTATTTTTGACTGTTAAAATTTAGTAAAATGTAAATATTCTATTTTTTCTATATTTTTTGTGATATTTTATATGAAAAAATACTTGTTCTCAACAATGAAACTCAATAAAATTGATTGTCCCACACACTTTTAACCTATACTGAAAAGTATATGTTTTGCAATTTCTAAGAGTATCTGCCTGTCATAAATAAATGCCAGGAGGAACACGCTGCGTCGAACATGCTCAATGAAAGGTGTTCTTGTTTGTCGCCACAGATAAAGCCACCTACTTGCACTTCTGGACAAAGGTGCATCTTTATCAAATTTTCCCCATATGCACATGCTTCCAGCTGTAGATAAAGGGAGTTGTTTGATAATGCTGCATTTTGTTTTCTTTCAAATTTAATTTGATGGGACATTGTTTGATGATGCTGCCACCTTTTTTTTCAAATTTAATTGGACGGAGAGATTGTTTGATAATGCTACCTTTTTTTGTTTCAAATTTAATTGAATAGAGAGGTTGTCTGATTATGCTGTCATTTTTCCTTTCAAATTTAATTGGATGGGGAGATTAGAGATAAAATTGATTGAAAACTACATTTATAGTACTTCAGAATTGTAGATATCAATTTCTCATTTTTTTATTATTAAATATTGTAAAAATATTTCAGAATTGCTAAAATTCTTTTTGAAATTTAATTAAGTGATCAGAGATATAATTCAGTCAAAATTAGATTTATATTGATTTAGAATTTGTGAATATTAATTTTTATTTTTTTATTTTTAAACATAGGTAGGAAAATTTATTATATTTTAATTGTCAAATCAATGAAGACAGCCATCTCTAGCTGCTAACCCCTAAGGAAGACTAATTTATCACCCTTATTCAAGGAAAACCAAGTCACAAGGAAAATAATCTACTTGGAATAGCAGGCTGTGGTCCTAAGGGGTGGTCCTAAACTCTAAAGTTTCCCTCTGGCCAGATGCCTTTGGGCCTTAGGGGTTAACCTGTTAATCAAAAACAGCCTGCTGATGGTCCAAACTGGCAGGCTTTCCCTCCTACTATAATGCCTCTGGGTTAAGCTATTTCTTTAAGTCCCATAAAGACTGACTCTTAGTACATCAAAACAATTTTAAAACATACTAAGCTTTATTTATATTCTCTGCATCATGGTCTTCCAGGTGATTGCTGATAATATGAGAAGCCTTGTCTACCATCCGTCCATTAGCTTCTGCACTTCAGTGTTTTATAATCCTTTGTTACATACAAAGCTTATAGTTCTTGCCATGAGAAATTTATCTATGATGTAATTATCCAATTCAGCCTTGGCTTCAGCGCTGAATGGAGATTTATCACAGAAGCGTAAGGATATGACAGAACCATTACAGTTATCGCTCAAATCAGGTTGATGCTTATAACAAAATTCTAATTACACAGTTCGAAATACTTCTGGAATTCAATAAAAAAATGTCTGCGCGATTGGGTATTTCGATTGTCCAATATAGTTGGAATTTTCAAACTCAGTTTCTCACGGTTACCTTTCCAACGTTTAACCGTCATGGTTTGCCTTTCCCAATGGGCTTCGAGATCAGAGTATTATTAAACGTGGAGGATTACTAGTCTGAGCTCATAGCGCAGTAAATATACCAGGGATGGTAAACTTAAAAGCGCTTAGTCTAACAAGGCCGTAAATTTGTCTGAAAATAATGAAATTTTGTTTAAGTATGATTTTTTTTGGAAATTTCTGGTATAGTTATCGAGTTTGAAGATTTTGGGTTTAAGAGTTTCTGATGATGATAGTGATTTTTTTTTTTGGGAAATTTCAATAATAGCTATTAAATTTAAATATTTTGAATGATAAAAAATTTTAAAAATACTAATCCATTTTCATCATCAAAAATAAGATTGAAACCCCAAAAAGCCAAAATTATGTTATAACAATAACGGTAAATTGGAGGGAGTTTCTCATTCCTCTGAGTGTGCTTTTGACCAGTTCCTTTGGCACGTAATTTGAAAAGCAGTAGTCGACTTTTTGAAAGCTTTTCCGGCGGATTTTTCCGGTCAAAATCAGGCAGCAATTCATTAGAATTCCAAGTTTGATAGCTAGTTTCTGCACAATCAATGGCTCCCAGGGGTTTTTCTGGGGGCTGAATCCAAATATGCAGTTAAAAACCCATTTTAACTGCTAAAAATCAAGATTTAACCTCATTTCTTCCACAGGATTCCGTCACCGGAATCTCCAAAAAGTCGCATTATAAACAACTTCATCTGAAAAGAGTTTTTCAACTCCTCCAATTGAAGATGCGAGTTATTGAACCCTTGTGTCCCACGCATACCAGTCCAGCGCTCTGGCATATGAAACGTGTCCCATGCCGGAGCATGACGGACACGAGATACGTGATGGGAAATAATCTTCTTGAAAAGGAGGGGTTCTGTTTTGTAATATGTTTTATTGCTTTGTTATATGTTTTACAGGAATTTAATTAAGGGATAGAATTTGATGGGTAAACTGTTACTGGTTTTTTTATATTGATCATTATTTTGGGTTAGAATTATCTAAACATAGACTGTTATTATTTTAAATGGAGTTGTCTATAATGCGACTTTTTGGAGATTCCGGTGAAGGAATCCGGCAGAAGAAATGAGGTTAAATCTTGATTTTTAGTAGTTAAAATGGTTTTTTAACTGCATATTTGGATTCAGCGCCCTGAAAAACCCCTGGGAGCCATTGACTGTGCAGAAACTAGCTATCAAACTTGGGATTGCAATAAATTGCTGCCGGATTTTGGCCGGAAAAATCCGCCGGAAAAGCTTTCAAAAAGTCGCGTTATAGACTACTGCATTTTAAATTATTTCATGGTTTTTTTAATATTCAGTTTTTTTTGTTTATCATTATTTTATTTTGAGTTAAGAGTGATAGAAACATAGAATCTCGTTATTTTGGGTTATTCCAGGTTCAAATGACGTATTAAGGTTGCAAAAACTATCAAATTACATCATGTTTCGGTTTGAAATTTTTACATTGGTTTTAAATAAATTAATAATAATTTTTTAAAAGTAACTTGTAATATTATTATTTAATGATTTTTTTTTAATTTTTTTTTTTTATGTTTTTTTTATGTTTAATATATTATTAAGTATCCATAATAATAATCATGTTTGTCAATTTTTCAAATCTTAATATGATTCACTATCAAGACAACGTTGAATGATGATAGAAGAGCTCAGTGAGAGTATTGTCGTGATGATGGATCCCTGGTTGGGATTTGAAACGTTGACAAACATGATTATTACTGTGAACCACAAATAAATAAAAAATGACTCACAAAATGCTTGAAATCCAAAGTTATATCCGTGTATGTAGGGGATACATCGAATGAGACCATTTTGCTCGAAAATTTTAGAATAAAGATTGCAAGAAGAGTTGTAGATCTAAAATTTCTTAAATATTTCGGAGACAATAACCTAATTCCCTCTTTTGCGCAAATATAAAATAAAATAAAACTCACTCAGCTCTTCTTCTATCATTATTCAGTATTGTCCTCATGATGGATCCCTATTTGGATTTTAAACCTTGACAAACATGATTATTACTGTGGGTACTCCGATATTCAACTAAATAAAAAATGAACCACAGATGCCTGAAATCCAAATATTACCAAGTAATTAAAGAAGTTATAATATATTACAATGTTTTTATATTTTTAATTATCAAATTACGGATTAGTAATGTATGCTCTTTAAATTTTAATAGCTATATATATAATAAAATTATAAATTATTTATGATTTTCATTTTTCATTTTTATATGCTAAAAATACTAGCAATTCCATTTTACATGTTAGAAATTACTAGCAATTAATTGATTACTTTTTTTGTTTACTATTAATTTTCAATTAGTAATATGCATTTATTCCTTACTATTAAGGAGAATTCATTCTTATTGTTTGGTATTTTCTAGCATTTATCTTTCCTATATGTTCTATTATAGGATTACGAAGTGTATGATGCTAGTTCAACAATCTCTCATTTGTACACTTTACAAAAGTATAAAGGAGAATTCTCACTTGTATACTTTAGAAGAGTATAAAGGAGAATGCATCAAATTGGGAGTTAAATATTAGGGGCCATAAGCCCATAGACTCATAGCACTCATAGCAACATATGAATTTCTTGTGCTTACTACTTAGCCAATTTGTCTACAACATTATCTAAGGTGTCGAATTTTCTCTAGTATCACCCTTCATTTATATAATGTGCCCATAACCAAATGATAATGGATGTTTATATTCTATTTCTTCACATGAAAGGTTGTGTTCATAGCTAGGAAATGGACATTGTTACTATAACATTAAAATATAGTATCTCTTTGTCTTAGCCTTGCGTTTGAACATGGTTTCACAAGCCCAATGGAGTCCTCAGAGGCATGAGTAATTGCAACATAGTCTATGTCTTAAGTGGACAAAGTGATGAAAACTTGTTCTTTTCTCAACCAATAATCAAAACATGTATCTTTCCAAAAATCATTTTTTATCTACATCACCTAGCCAGTTAGAATCCACATAACAATAAAGAGGCATTCCATGTGTGTCCCTTTATACACCACTATCATGAATATTGGAATTGGGTTCTTAGCTAGGAAATTGACACTCTAGCCATCACGTTGAGCTATAATATCTAGTTAATATAGCCTTATCTTTGAACATAGACTGAGAAGCCAAATGGCCTCCTCAGAGAAATGAGTTGTTGCAACTTAATCTACTTCTTTAGTGGACAATGTGACCAAATATTGTTGTTGGGCTCACTTTTTCTTTTCATATCTACTTGCACTTCATCCCACCATAGAGCTTCATGTCCTTTTAAACTTGCAACAAAAAGCTTCACTTCCTTTGTCTCATCTACTTATTTATAACCAATATACTTGTCCATGGAATTTATCCAATCCATTAATTAAACAAAATTTAAATTACTTTCATATGCAACTACTTCCATTTTTGGTGTAGCACCAAATTTGTCTATCGTCTTGAACATTATCTCCTCTACTTATTCTCCTCCTTCCTCTTCCTCACTAGAGTATTGTTTTTCAGCTTCATCGACATCTCTAGCATTAGATAATCACCTCTGGGTCATTTCCATTGCTACCAATTTCTCTTGAATGTGTCTCATCTCCTCCTTTAACGATGCATTTTCTACAACCTTCTTCTACCCAAAAGTATCGTTCTATAACATCCCCCGGTAACTTCGCTGAAAAATGTATGGAGATAGGGAATATTTACAATATTTACCAACATGTAACTTTCTAAATTACATTCCATATTCGCTCAATAATCATTAGATAAACCATCATCATTATATAGAGTAATCTTTTGCTAAAATAATAATGAGTTACACAACCATTAACTTCCATTGTTGTAGCATATTAACTTAAACTTCATAATGTAACCTTGAATCAATTCATTCATTGTTTTAATTAAGTTAATTAATCACATTATTTATACCATAATATTCACATGATATAAGGAATCCACATTATAAAAATTGCACAACAAGCAGTCACGTTATTAGACACTGATATACCCTAGGAACCTTGTATGGTGAAAACCAACAAACCTTTATTTTTATTATTAAATGGTGGTGAGGGTGTTCAGCCCTCACTCAGTGCCTTGTAAGGGAGTTCATCCCTTAACCATTGTCATAAAACCTTACAAAGAATTATCATCTCACATGAAACATAACTATTGATAAGTTATTACAATCATCATGACATCATTTATCCACAAAGCCATGAACATTAAGTCTTTGCAAATTGGTTCTTCCCATCAGTGGATTATCTTGTTTTTGACATTCCTTCAACCTGCATAGACCACTAGTTTATTTCCGTCCACAATGCTAATTACAATGCATTTTTTGCATCTCCCAACTTTTTCTTTAATTACTACCATTTGCGAACTTTGATATCATGATTTATCAAATAATAATGAAGGCAATAATAATTACTTATGTGTGATTCTTCAACATCTATTCATGTGCATACATAAAAAATGAACATAATATCATGTAATGTCTTATTTAGAATCGTTTCACACGCATGAATAGAAAAATTATAACTATCCAACACAATATTGATTTCTATTCCCCTCACCTATAAGTCCACAGACTTTTCCAAGGCACTACAATAGTCCTTATTCCTTTAAAGGAAACTAACACATTAGCTATGACTTTTCACATGAATACATGAACATCTTACAATCATTGTTATTCTTAGATGAAGATACATAATATTTTCTTAAAATGAGGTTAACATAATCTTTCAGGAAAATTCATAATCTTTCCAAAGGAAAACATATATAATAAATATTGTTATTGTGGATGTAAATATATAATTTTATAGCTCAATAGTTATGATATTTATGCATGCAATCACATAAACCTTATCAATATAACTAGCCCCCTTTTGGGTATGTGTTATATTCTTTCCATGTCTCACTCCGTAATAAAAATTTTGGGGTCCAGGGATGTGGCTTGAAAAACATTTCTGAACAATTTTTCTCATGTTTTTGGGCCTAATTTTTGTGCATGTTTTTGGGCATGATGGTTTTCTTCTCATGGCATTTTGTAGATCCAGTCAATGGAAATATGATTATTTTCTAATCCAGAGTTAGTGGATTGGGTTTTATGAAGGTTTTGACATGTGTATATATGTATTGTAACCTTCAAAGGAATATAATGAAAAATCAATATAGTAGCCCCAATTTTGGGATCCAATGGAAAATCTTTATGTGTATTTGTTTTATGTTCTCCCCATATTGTAATTTTTTTGTTTTAAAATTTTATTTGCGGGTAATTTATGTACATGGTTAAAACTTACAACCCTTAGCTATTAATTTTGGTGCATGCAAAAAGATAAAAGGAAGCTAACATAGTGGACAACGTTCCTGTACATGGAAATGCATGTTCTTTCCAACAAGATCTTTTCCGAATGAGAGTTATTCACAATAACTATTGGAAATGAAAATACATACTCTTTTTGTAAATTAAAATACATACTCTATTCCAAGTAAAGCTAATAGGATAATTGGTATTTCTTGCATTTTTGGGTGTGGGATCCACCAAGGAGTGTTTTAGGTCTTAGAGTGCACATTTTGGTCCAATGTTGTAATTCCAATGTAAAGACTCCACATTTTGTGGGCGCAGAGTCCATAGTTATTAAAGAGTCGTCAGTGACAGCCCTAATTTTGATTATGTAATGTCAGTTGTAGAGGATCTACCCATGGTTCACGGACCATGGAAATGTATAAATAGAGCGAAGCTCTAAATATTCAAAGGCATCTATGATAAAAGAATACAGATGTATGCGAGATTGTTCTGAAGTGTAAGTCCATGTTTTTGGTCATAATGTAGGTAAAGGCTCTACAGCTGAGTGTGCAAAGGCCTAGTAGTCCGCAGCTAAGTGCACAGACCCCTGCAGTTGAGTGCGCAGAGGAATTCAAGTCTGTAATCAACTGGAAGTATTAATAAAGAGAAGTTTCTATCATTTATGTGTCTTTATTTCTGGTCTATGCATCTGTTATATTGGGTATGAATTTCACTTCTAATGCTTATATGATGTGCGAATGTGTATAATTCTATTGGTTAAGTGAATGCAAGTAAGAACATTTGTTTATGCGAAGATAATTAAGATATGTCAATAAAATAAGTAAGATACTTAATCTAGATTGGGAATTAGCATAGTTTGCTACCCTAGTAACGCGAAAGGACTTCCCCCTGGATAGGGCTACGCAAAAGGTCGATTGCAATGGATCGTGAGGGTACTGAAGGGTAGAATAGAGCTCGAAGCCACCTGCATGATGGTAGGTATAGTTGGAATAAACTGACATCATAACCATCTCAAGGGTGTAGAAACTTGATTCCAGCATCCTCCCATACTACTTCAAGTGAGACTTCAATTCGCGCTCCGCGAGTTGATGCTGAAAGGGCTAGTATTGTAGGGATATTTTTGGCTAACTAATGTTGAACCTGGGTTAAGCCCCCTCAATCCAACAAATGATTTCGTTGCCGGGACCAAAAACTGCATATAGTTGTGTGATGTCGTATCATTAGAATCTAACTAAGAAAGAAATCGAAGGCTGGTTGGATAGAACAATTCGCGAGTTCGCGACGCAGGAAAACAGAAACCCGCGACTGTCTAAAGAACATTGATTGGAAAGCTACCTTTATACAGAGATCCACGAAATATTTTTCACGTCCTCCCTACTGAACTATACTAGTGGATCGTGAAGCTAGCAGATAGCTAAGGAAGGTGGAAACTTGACGGTCCTATAAGGTTGGAAGTATCAGAGGATAAGATCACTTGCGCCATCAATCATTGGTTGAATCGTATTATAGGAGAATTGTTACTGAGTTCATGGTTAACACCTCAATTAGCCACAACGAGGCAGAGCGATGCTTTCTCAAAGGACTGAGGTAAGTACGTAAAGTATTTGAATACTTGGATTAAATTTTGGTGTATGAGAAGCAGGATATGTGGTTACCTTTATGTTTGGGGCTATGAGAAGCAGAAAGATTTACAGGAAAGAAGGAAATAAGGGTCCAGAAAATAGCCCCTTGATTTCACCTACGCGAGGGGATTGGGAAGAGCTCCTGAAGGTCTCTCCACGAAGTGCTATTCATAAGACAAAGAATTTCGTGAATCCCACCTCTGCCCACACCACCACAAGCTTCACCACCATCACCTCCATCCTCACCTGTACCACCTCCACCACCACCGCGATTCTTAGGAAATGAGGACCCGAACCAATTCTCATTTGTAGCGAAGGCTCTATGGGAAGCTCAAGGTGTCATAGATGACCATATAAAGAAAGGAACACTAGTTAGTGGCCTGCAGGATCGTGCATTAACCTGGTATATTAAGTACTCCAACCTTGACGTGAATGAGAGAGTAGCGAACATCGAAGGAGCACTAAATAGGGAATTTAGCAGGCCTAAATCTAAAGAATAATCGATTATTGGATTCAAATAATCATGATGTTACTAAGTGAGATGCCCTGTGAACTAGATTAGAGGCTAAAATGTATGATTCGTGAATCAAATATGAATCTGATACATGGAAAACATCACAAATGGTTTGTAGCTGCACTACTACCACACCTAAGGAGTGCGTTGTCGCAGTGGAAGATAACAACTCAGGTAGAGGCCCTAGAGATTGCAATGAGACTACATGAGACCTCGATGCAAGATCCTAATCTGGGAGTTCAGTAGATTCACACGCAGTTGAAGAATCTGTGCGTTGAGATGCAAAGCTTGAAGCAGGATAGGACGGTTCAACCAGAAGTGCAAGAAGAAGTATGGTGTGTGAAATGAAAGAGTCAGGTTCATGACAAAGACCAGTACCCGGAATCCACAAATTACCTTTTAGGAGAAGGATTGGTGCATTTAAGGCCAGAAGCTGAAGCAGGACCTAGTGTGACACTTTCTTTGTGGTGCTCTATATGTCAAGTCGCAGAAAGCATGCCATGGATAACTACCACTTGTTATAGAAGTATACGCAAACTTCGCAACAATTGTTCAGTAACTTTCATAGGTAGATGGGATATGATAAGCATACTTGTAGGAGCTATGAATTGATGATGGATAGAACTCCCGCTTATAGAGTTCAAGCCAAAATGTGGCCCCTTGACCAGAATGCAGGAATGGTGCGGACAGGATTTTATGGGTGCAGAAGAGGCCTAAGCAGAGGAGGACCTGGTAGAGGTCAGAAACAGTTGATTCGCTACAATTGTGGAGGACCAGGACACTATGCCTATCATTGCACTAATCCAATGTGATCATCATGCAAGTATTGCACGTTGTTTGATCATGAGACACAATATTGCCCTACACTGATAGCCAGGATCCATGACAAAGGAGCACCACCCCTCCCCCAGCTCAGAACCTACAGATGATGAGGTCTAAGCCACGGGAGGAAGATCTAAACTTAAATATTGTGCTCTTAAGTGGAATCGCGATAGGAGATGACAAGGGGGAACAGCTGGAAGACAGTACATGTGTTTGCAAAGCCCTAACGAAAGAAGCTGAGCTTGATTTGGAGCCCACTCAGGAAACCTTCATGGAAACTAAGAAGAGATTCATGGAGGCCTCCATATTAGGGAGAAAAGATCAGCTTGAGTTGGAAATGGATCCCTCCATGCTCACAACTTTCTTGGAAACCTATATGAAGCTAATGTGCGACAGTAAGGATGTAAAGGGGTTACAGGAACTCATCAACAGATGCGCTAGGACCACGCCAGGTAAACCACACATAGTCCATAAGATTGGAAAGCATAAGACAAGGACAAGGCATGAAATGAGACTAACCGCACAGATCAAAGAATACAAGATGGACCAAGTCATTCTAGATTTGGGATCAAACGTGAATGTTTTACCAAAATAGACATGGGAAAGAATGGGGAGACCTGCACTACAATGGTCTATGATTTAGCTGATAATGGCTAACCAACAGAAAATCATACCCATGGGGTGATTCCAAGGAATAACTATGGATATTAAGGGAGCAAGCGTGCTGGCAGATTTTGAAGTAATAAAGATTGTTGACGACAACAATCCCTACCTCGCATTCTTGGGAATTGACTGAGCCACTAATATGAATGGGGTAATTAATCTGAAGAAGCGAAAGGCGATCTTTGAGAACAATTCACTACGCATAATAATACCCTTGGATCCTGTTGAGGGATCTCGCAATACAGAACTAGTGTATGACTATGAGAGTGATGATGATCAAGACTGCATCTATAAGATAATAGCGTGAGACCAAGATTGGGTGAATCCCACCTCGGATGGACAAATTACATGGGAGAAGTGTTTGTTTCTCATTCCTTTTGGGAACCTCTTGGGGCATGTGGTTTGCAGACAAAGGCTGATGGTAGACCCCATGAAGATCAAGTGATTCTGAACTTGGAAGTGGCGAGATGTGTGAAATAGTCGTGTGCTACTTTGGGATAGATGGGATATTACAAAATTTTTATCAAAGGCTATGCCTAGATCACCGCGCCGATGGAAAAATTGTTAAAGAAGGATGTCATGTTCTACTGGAATGATGAATGTAAGAAAATGATGGATATGTTTAAAGAAAACATGGTTACTACGTTGATTCTAGTCTTCCCGAACTAGAAGAATGAGTTCCATGGACATGTTGATGCGTCCTGTAGAGAACTTAGGGCAGTACTGACACAAGATTGTGGAGAAGGCTTGGATCACCCTATCATGTTCACAAGCCGCAGATTATCAAACGAATAGAACAATTATGCTAGCACTAAGCACGATGGGCTAGCTATGGTGTATGCACTCTAGAAGTACCAACACTATTTTCTAGGAGACCACTTTAATATGTATATAGATCACTTCGTGCTAAAGTACATAGTCATAAGCATGTGTTGGGGGGGCAGGGGGCAAATTTTTGGATGGCTTTTATTGTTTCAGGAATATGATTTTGAGGTTGTTGTGCAACCTAGACGATTGAATGTGGGACGAGATCACCTGTCACGCATCAAGACAGGGGAGGAACCTACTAGTTCGTAGGAAGGATTACCTGACGTGCAACTCTTTTTTGTGCACATCACGGATGGAAATTTCTAAGATATAATACACTTTCTAAAAACTAGAACTATGGTAGAAGGATACTCTGTCTAGTAGAAGAAGGAATTAATGTTGTGCACGATAGATTTCTCTATCATTGTTGGGCATCTATACAAGATGGGGAATGATGAAATATTGCAAAGGTATGTACCCAAATTTTAACTAAGTATCATCCTCATAAACACTCATAGGGGTGTCGTGGGAGGATATTATTTGGGAAGAGCAACCACACAGAAGATTCTATGTGTTGGGTTGTGGTGGCCAACCCTTCATCAAGATTCAAAAGGATATTGCAAGGCATGTGATGTATGTCAGTGAACAAGAAGGCCATCGCAAAGGGATGAAATTCCTTTGAATCCACAAATGAGGTTGCAACCTTTCAAAAAGTGGGCAATAGGTTTTTTAGGACCTATTAAACCTCAAGGAAAAACGTGCATGAGGTATATTATCATTGCAACAAAGTATCTGGCTCGTTGGGCAAAAGCGTAGTGAGTGAAGGATTACATGGGTGCGACTGCTATGAAGTCTTTATTTGAAAATGCACTGATGCAATTTGGATGTCTGGAGATCTTGATGAGCGATTGTAGTACACACTTCCTGAACAAGACGATCAGTGCACTAATAGAGGAATTCTAGGTGTATCACCAGAAGAGCATACCTTATATCACAAAAGAAAATGGGATAGTGGAGGCATTCAAAAAAGTGCTTGAAAACGCGCTGACCAAGGTATGCAATGCGCACTGAAGTGATTGGGACCTACGCATACCTGCAACATTATGGGCTTATCAGACGACATGCAAGAAACTAACAAGATAGACACCTTTTAGGCTTGTCTATGGAGTGGAAGCTGTAATGTGTATGGAATACATTGTGCTTAGTCTGTGCATAGTAGCGTTCACAGGTATGATGGATCGCGGAGCCCAGGAGGAGAGGCATGCACAGTTGGATGAGCTTGAAGAAGAATGATTTAAGGATAGATTTCACCAGTAGGTCCTAAAGCAGTGTGAAAAGGAAAGGCACGATCAACGCATCAAGTTGTGCACATTCGAGGTAAATGATCTGGTGTTGTTGTATGATAGTAAGTTTGATAAGTTCATAGGAAAGTTCAGGATGCACTGGTTAAGGTTGTATATTATTAAGGAAATTACCGATGGAGGCTCGGTACAGTTGGTCAAGTTAAATAGAGAACCCTTCCCAGGAAAGGTGAATGGAAGTCACTTGAATCCATAGACAAGTGAACTCGTGATGTGACTATATGAAAGTGGAATAGCCTTAGCACTCCAGGAAGCTGAAAGGAGGTGTGGGACTATAAACTATCATGCCCAAGAACTGTGAGATGTTAGGACTACCTGCAGTAATGAAGTGTCACAAGGTTCGCGATAGTGCAAAAATAAATGCATTGGTGCACAGGTTTGCCAGAAAGTGATCGTTAAAGTCACTATTCATGATTTGATGGTTTGTTTGAGGCCAAAGGAAGTGGGTGGAAGGCCTTTAAGGTGGACTTTATTGGTTAGATTCTTGGAAATATGCCACCAATCTAGCATTAATGGACCGAATGTGGGGGAAACAGTCGAATTCAAATTCAAAATGTGTTATAAATTACAAATGGTTTTCCAGCAAAGAACACTTGGGAATTTGAGAACAGAGTTGTTGCGTGCTCGAGTATTCACAAACCGAGAATTATTCTAGACTTTAAAAGCGAATTTGTTGTTTGAGCAACTACCTCAGACATTGAAGGAATTGTGGAGTAGTGCTATGTTAGCACCCAAAGAAGCCATGGACATAGGAGTAGTGATAGTTGAGGCAACCACGTAGGAAATTGTGGAAGTGGAAGCCCCAGAGAGCACAAAAATAATCGTTGAGGTCCCTAAATCACCGTGCAGATCAAGACCTAAGAAGGATAAGTAGGTCATGATCCCATTGCACATCTCACTCAGAAATCCGTTGAGAACCAAGCTCAGATTGCAAGAAAATGGGAAGGCCATTCATTTGGAGGCCGATGAGGAGGAAGACTTTGAAGAAATCTCGATGGAGGAGGAGGATGTAGAGATGGAAGTCAAAAACCAGGGTACAGACCTTATCACCAGGCTCCGAAAATTTCTTTGAGAGAGGGTAAAGCCAAGGATCCAAAGGATATAGATGAGAATAAGATCTCTCTACAAACCCCGTTGCTCCTTGACGATATTATTTTTGACAGACCACACTTGGAGTGGATCCCTATGTTGAAATTTGGAGATTGGGACCTCGCTGACCATGAGAAGTTCTCACATTTAGTGACTACGAAGTTAATGCAACAGAACATCAAGATGACTGCTACAACAAACCAATTAGAGCCGCGGAAATGGCTCAAAGGTGTAGAGAAAGCAGGGTTGCTAAACCTACTATGGGTGTTGCATTATCACCACATCCCAGTGACCATTTTCGTCATCAGGCAGCTGCTTTGCTTGGTGCATGATGGGTGCTTGTGGCTGGAGGAGCCCATCCCCATCATAGACCATCTGATTCATTGGATTACACAGATGCCTTACTCAGGAGAGGACCCAACAAACATCTTAGAGGGAAAAGGTGGCGAATTGGCCCTCACGGAGGTAATGAAGAAAAAGCTTAAGCTGGAGAAGAAGAAGCGAGGGTGTTTCATCTCCAGCATCAAAAACCCTACAGTGAAGGTCATGAAACAAATATTGGTAGGAAAGGTAATGTCAAAGTGTCGCACGGATGAGGTGACCACACCAGTGGTTGCACTAGCAGCGTAATGTGTAGAAAGAGTCGAGTTCAACTCGGTTAAGTACGTATGTGGTGCATTCCTTGCAAACTGTTGTGAGGCACAGGAGTAGGGAAAATCATTTCATTATGCATGGCTTCTATCATCGATAGTACTGGTGGCATGGGGGTTGCCTAAAGATAGCCAGTTCCCTTTGGTCACACAGAACCTTCTAGAGGTGATGAAGTACACTTCATTGTGGGCAACCAGGGACACAACGGATCTGAGAGAGCAAGATATTTTGGGTGTTCATGGAGATGAATATTAGGATGGGGTTCAATCACAAGTCGCAATTATCACCGACAGTCTACAACAGTTTGCAGAGCTTTGCAGAGTTCAAACTAGATTTCCACCATGTCTTCACCAGGGCACGTAAGGACCCTGTGAAGACATGGCATGATTTATCATTTTTGGTGACTGACAATGTGATATTCACAGTACTTGAGTCTTGGCCCCCAGAGTGGTGCGCTCTAGCTAGCTCCATGGTGGAAATAGAAAAGTCCATTGTGCAGTGCAAGAAGGAAGAGACAAAACTTCAGATGGTGTAGCTAGCAGAAAAGCACAAGAAAGAAGAAGCAGCGGCCAAGGCCCAAGGAGCGTGCAATGTTGTGACGTTGCCAGAATAGTAGCAGAAAAGAGGCGAAGAAGAGTGCAAAGGACAGAGGTCAATTTCGCCTGAGCTAGAGACAAACACAAAACAAGGTGGCGTGGACCTACAGATGATGTCCACCGAACTCAAACGTCCATGAAAACGACAACAGGTAGGGCCAAGAAAGAAAACAAAGGCCTCAAATATGTCGTTCAACCCAATCACCTCACTAAGGGGGATTTACATGATATCGACATAATGCTGAGGGATGTCATCGCGAAGGTCCTCCAGCAGTTTAAGGAACAACAACAGTTGGTATTGGGGGCTCCGTAGATAGAACTACAGGAGTTGCAGGTTCACACTTCAGAGGTTGGAGTCATGTTCACTAGCCCCGCAATCGGCACTTCAGCTTCTTAGGAAATGTTGCGCACCAAGGTGACCAACATTATAGTGCTACCAGATGGGGCACTTACTACAGAGAAGGAGGTCAATATGGCCATGGTTAGTAGTTTGAAAGGGGTCAGATTAAATATGGCCGTGCCACCTCAAGGGACGCTCTTTCTTTTGTAGGATGGAGTCACTATGGAACTACGGTCCAGGGAGAGTCGCACTATACAAGTAGTGAGTGAGCAACGCATCAACATTGAATAGTTGAGCCTGCAACGCAAAAATGCAGTAGAGTAGAATAGGCAAATAATGCAAGTTGTGGAGGAAACCTGCCAAATGGTCTCGTAGTTGGCCATTCAAGTAGAGGAACCGGTGGAGGCATGTGTCCATAACTTAGCCTCAGGGGTGTGTGACGCAAGAGAAGAGATGGCCAGGGTTCATATGGAGCTGAACCTACAGATCACAAAACTACAGTTGAAGGCTCAACCTTCAACTCTACTAGAGGTTAGAGACCAGCATATCACCGCGGTCACAACAACAATGGTGGTGGTTGATAGTGTAGTGACAAACTGCATGAAATTGTTCTAACAGTCATTCAAGGTCCTAACCACCCTCCAGGAGGACCAAAACATAGAGCACCTAGAGACAGAGGCAAGTGAGCTACAACAGAAATACAATGAGGTAAAAGGGACAATGCAGATGGTTTTCCTTACATAGAGGCTTGCAAGAATGCAGCAGGCAAGGGCACTCAAGGAACAAGTGGATGCCGCTTGGCACAAGGAAGCAGTCTTAAAAGCATGCTTACAGCCATGGATTAATGAGGTGTATACCATTACAACCTCCATTGAAGCAAAGCTCACGCAACTGCAAGCAACTCAAGAGAGGATACAGGGCAGCAGTTCAACAGCAGTGGTCATCGAACAACACATCGAGGAAGTCCAACAGGCAGCCACTCGGTGCACTGTCGAACTTGCAGGAATCCAAATAGAGTTGGGAGGTCTTCATGCTAAGATATCCGCACCTACAGAGTGACTCGAGGGTGAGTCACGATGTTTATGTTGGGGCTTATTGGGCACGGGATACCCTAAGCGAAATTTTGGGGTTTAGAGCGCAAATTTTGGTCCAATGTTGTAATTCCAATGTAAAGACTCCGCATTTTGTGGGCGCAGAGCACAAAGTTGCTAAGGAATGATAGGGTTGTTCGCCCTTATTTTGATAATGTAATGTCAGTTGTAGAAGATCTACCCATGGTCCACGAAGCATGGAATTGTATAAATAGATCGAAGTTATAAATAGTCAAAGGAATCTAAGATAAAATAATGCAGATATATTGGAGATAATTTTGAAGTGTAAGTTTAAATTTTGGGTAATAATGTAGGTAGAGGCTTTTCTGCTGAGTGTGCAAAGGCCTAGTAGTCCACAGCTGAGTGCATGGATCCCTGAGTTCGAAGCCACCTGCATGATGACAGGTATAGTTGGAATAAATCGACATCACAACCTTCTCAACGGTGCAAAAACTTGGTTCGAGCATCGTCCCATATTGCTTCGGGTGAGACTTCAGTCCACACTTTGCAGACTGATGCCAAAAGCACCAGTAGTGTAGGGATTTGTTTGGATAACTAACATTGAACCTGGTTCAAGTCCCCTCAAGCCAACATTCATACATATACATGTAATTATCCAAAGGAAAACTAACATATCTATTGCATGTATTTAATATTTGTTTTAAAAAATTATAACACAAAAATTATATTCTTATTTAGATGACTGTATATATATATATATATATATATATATCTTTCCACTAAATCTATCATGTCATGTATGATCAGTATAACTAATTGCACATGAAACAATCGATTCCCTTCCAAGAACACTAACACATTAGCTATATCTATATGTAGATAAAAGTCTATTATTTTCAAGAGAACTAACATCATGGCTATTGTTTTGTGCATGTCTATAGTTATTCTTTTCCAAAAGAAATCAAAATATTTTTTTTTTCCATTCATGCAAGACACATATTTCTTTCTCAAGAAATATACCACAAATATTTGTGTTTTCCATGCATAAATAAATACAAATTTCATGCATTATTTTCATGACAAAAACATGGGTCACACAATTTCATGGGTTGTTTTCAAGAATTTACTCTAGTTAACTTTTCTTTGTACACAACCCACAAAACCCTTTCAAGAACCCATGCAATCCACTCAAGAATTACCATTGTTTACTTATCTTGATTTTCCAGGAGATCATGCAAATATTTTCAAGATTATTCTCGTTAAATTGTCTTCATTGTTAAATAATGCATGAAAATATTTTCCAATATCACTCATTAAATTATATTTGTTTTTCAATAATATCATTCAATATTTTCAAGAAATTGAACTTCTAGATGTGCGGCAACTATTTTTCTCCGTATGACCAAATTTTATTTAACAAATTTTGTACATATAATTATTCGAAAACGCTCATTTCTTTCTCTTGGCCTCATTCTACATGCATTTGGCAATTAGTTTGGCTTACGATACGTAGAATTAAGAAAATTCGATAGCTTCTCTAAATCCTAGAAACACTGTATAAATTGTCCATAAATCACTCCATAAATATTATTTTTATAAATTATAAAATCACTCAATAAATCATTCCATAAATAATATTTTCTAAATTTCAAAATCAATCACGGTTTTTCAATATAGATGTGTTTTTGTTTCATGTACAAAATATCACCTATACATAAATTTTCTAAAACTATGACTCATTAGTTCTAAAACTCATAAGATATACCAACTTGGAAAATACAATTTATTTACATAGAAGAATATATTTTCTAAAAAAACAAGACTACATTTTAAAATTTTCATTCTTTGATTTTGATTTTGATTTTTTTTTTTTTTTTTTTTTTCACAACAAAAATTTAATGGCTTGGAATATGCTTCTACATTAATATTCCTCTGCGTCACCTTTTCAAGGATTGAGCTCCTCTCTTCACCCTTCCATTCTCATAATAATTTCATTTTCATGAATATTAAAATTAGACTTACCGCAAATTCTTCAAGAACCCTTCCATTCTCATAATAATTTCATTTTCATGAATATTAAAATTAGACTTACCGCAAATTCTTCAAGAAATAGTTTCTTGACTTGAGTCCATATTTCATTATATTAAATTAACTTAGTAATATTTTTTAATATGTAATACATGATTTTTATGAGAGTTTTTATAGTAGCTTATGCCAGGGATATTACACTTTCCACTTTCTCCCTGATCTTCTCCTCTATGCCTTTCTACCATGTTCATGAGAATTGTGCTCTAATTCCACTTAAGGGGGTGCCTCCTCAACTTGCTTTGTAGGTCAATAATTTTTTATTCAATTTTTTTGGTAGCATCTTTTAATAGTCGAGATAGAGTGGAAATTGCTTGTAAATTTTTCATATGTTGGTCTAGTTAACAAGTAGGACCAATCACTACTTCTTGGAACTTACGACTCATTGTACTTTCACAATTTGGTAGTGGTTGTTGTGGCTAAATCTTGCACCATGCAGAACAAGTGAAGTAGGAGGCAAGGAAATCTCCCTAGAGACAGCTTATGGTTTGATTGTAGACTAGTGCCTAGGACATCTTAAATAGAGGAGTGCGTGTAAGATGGTATGAGAGGGGCTTGCAACACTCCAATTGTCACATAATGAAACATAATCAGGGGGCTTGGTTGATTTCTCCAAAGGTATGAGTTATGTATTTAAGGTACTTCCTCACTCACATAGTTCCTAGTAGTATCACATACAACAACAGAGGTCGATTACATCAAAGGGTTGTTGAGTAAATGAAAGAGGATTAGGAGAAAGCATAGCTCATCATATAGAGCCCAAAACATCTAGAATTATATATTAAACTCGTAGAGCTGCAAGCAATAGGAAATTCTATACTTGTTCGAGTTGCAAGCAGAATTAACGTACTGGGGAGAATATGGGTGCTATGATTCTTATAGAGAAGTTTAAATATATAATTCATCCCTTCATACATGAATTATGCATTAACAAATCAATACGCATGGACCAGAAAGGAAGCATGAAATAATTTCTAGGAGCTATTGTAGCACACATGTACAGAATAATATGAACATAATGGAATTAACAGAAGGAAAAACATATTGTAATGCTAAGAAGGAGGAATCACCACCATTTATGTGATAGTATGAAGATCTTCCTATGTAAAGTAATATGATCTAATATAACAATCATTCACTTACATAGTTATGAGCCAAAATATGGTATCACAGAGTTCAGTCCTTGTGGGTTTGAGAATGTGGGATGCCAGTATTATGTTTCATCCCCCTATTTATAAGAAGAGGGGGAGAGATTTGAATTACAATCAAAATATCTGAGCCTAAGCCCCAGTTTCCATGCTAGACTAGTTGTCTCGGCTCTGTTAGGCTTTACTACCACCTACCTAAGATTTCAACAAGGATCGAATCCCTTTCTTAGAAAAATACATAAATAAATGCTCGTATAAAGAAAGTCAACAGAGGTAGGAGGAGGTGTCCTATCACTGCTTCAGTCAAGGCCTTGGATAGAGCCATCCCTCTGCTATCATTATGCTCCTTTTGGTTGCTTAAGGTGATTCATTGCTGCTTGGTTGACTTATATCAATTCTACCCTTTACTGTGTTGGTGAGTTGTTCGGTGGAGAAGGGATGGAGTGTTCTTGGGTAGTGTTTTAGTGTGCAGTGGAGCGAGACTCCATGCCAAGGTATTAAGTTTCTGTAGAAGCCCCCCATACTGCCATTTATGGTCTACACCATGCTTTACTCATTGTCTGGGTTGCTCACTCATCCACCTTTAAAGCTCTCTACTATGCCCTCAAGGTCTACAACTAGGGGCTTATCCCTTTGGGAGCTAAGGCTTTTGATAGCTACGCAAGGGCCTTATTTCCTTTTGTTAATCAGAATCTTACATCCCGGTGCTGAGTCCATTTTTCGTTAGGCTTTCCCCTTGGAAAACTATGATCACCGCTACGTGGGATTGGGCCTACCCAGGACATCGCAATCAAAACACGGGGAGGGTGGCTCTTTAACCATTTTCCATGGCACATGCCAATTGGTCTGGATGGAAAAACCTTATCAAATGGATCACAATACCTTATTGCATCTGGGGGCATCTTTCCTTATCACAATCACAGCCAGGAAGAAATTTCAGTAGAAGAGAAAGCTTTGTATTGCATGATCGTCGATCATCAATTATGATGTGTGACATCATTACTGCCACGTCTCACGCTATGAGGGTTGACATGTGTCACCCGGGAATGACCCCATTTGACCCCTAAAAAAGATGAGATTTAGTGACACATGTCCACCTGCCATGTCAACATCAGTACTTGCCACGTCATTGCTGAAGTAAGCTACCATGTCAACTTGGTGGATGAATCAGAGGCCATCACATGGCTCCTCTGGATGAGAGAGAAAGAGCCCTGCTGAACCTTGTTTTGTAGGAATTTCCTTTGTTGGTGAAATTCGGTCCCCCTAGTGATTTTGCATTAAATCACAATATCGCCCCCCGCACGTGCTTCAAATTTGGAACTCACCGATATGCCTATCTTATGGGATTGCAGGACTACTAAGATGTAGGACTACGAGGTCGCTGGAATGAAGGAACCCACCACATAGAGGAGAGAGAAGGGGGCCTCCCACTCCTGTTTTTTCATGCTTTCCTTTTTAACTATTTTTGGCCCTTCCCTAATGAGGCAACAATATGTGTGTAGATTGGTCCCCGCATGGTTTGGAGTATGATGTGAGTGCGAGACTACTAGATTTTTGGGATGTGGGGTACTTGAGGGATGCAAGATGTGAGATGTGATATCAGTGTTCGAGGCTATGACGTGCCGATAACCTTAGCCGTGTGCCCCAAGGATCTTGCTAATGGCTGATTTGATAAATGCTCCGGACCCACCGACTAACGATATACAATATTGGTGATCGACGAAGCACTTCTTTTCATTCTGCAACTATTCCTTGCCTGCTTGGACCCATCGATCCCAATATGCTATTGCGATGAGCTATCCCATGTCTCAATTGCAATTTTTCTTCAACACTTAGCCATTTTTATTTATTTTCTGGGCTTTTCCAAGGTAATCTTCAAAATGCTTTATCTTTTGCTGCAAGATTCCATTTTTGGACTTGCATATACCATTGGAAACCTATTTCCGAGCACTAGGCAATGGAGAGGGACCGGTTAAGCTCTGATAGATTGTGTGGCTCAAAACATGGCATCCAACTTCATTGCTTTTGTGTATTTGAGGCAATTGAAGATTGATAAAGCAATGAGTGACAACAATGGTGGTAAACCAACGCAATGACAGATGTAAAATTTAATGTCTACTAAGGTTGTTAACCGACGAGACTTCCCACTTCTTTCCACTCAATGCTCATCACAAGCTTCAAAAATTCACCTTTAGGTGATGGAGTTAAATGCAATTGACAATAATGTTTCTATTTGGTTGGGTTTTTTAAGGATGGAACTATTTTCGATAGTCGCTTATCAAGTAGCTTACCTTGAATACGTGAGCAAACATATGATGAGATGAATTGTCTTAATTCATTTTAATCCCTCGTAGGTCTATTGAATGTTAACATGGGTAGATGAGGGTTTGACATGAAATTTACACTACGAGACTCTCATTAGTTGGGTGTTATCATAGGAAATTGTGATCATCATGGGGGTTCAATAGACAACCCAAATTAACAACATCACCCCCAGCCTATTGTGAGTTAGTGAGCAGGGGGGGGGGGGGGGGCCAGTGGGGCAGAATGGGAATCACCTATGATCAAAACTATGGTTTTCTTTAACTGAAATTTTAATGTGGATCCACACTTCCTCTATGGTAGAGACTCATACCAGAGTTGGTGCTCGATATTAAAAGTGGAGCCCTTTATTTTTGGTTTCGTGAAGTAATGTATATATTGGCACAAAGAACTAATGTATTAACTACTTAATCCTTTTGCATGAGACCTTTACTATGCCAATATATAGTGTAGAGAAGTGATGAATACGAAGAATTGAATTATCTCCTCTCCTCATAGGATATCAAAAAATATCTAGAAAACAAATACACAATACAGATAGAACATAACTCATATTAGCATTGGATTAAATAGAATTAGTTAATTACATAAATTTTCAATTTCAATAGAGAACTACATAAAATGTAGTCCCTTTTTTTCTCTTTGTTCCCCTTATATTAAATTCATTCTTTGTCAAAAATATATTTTATTACAAAATAGAAACTAACGACTCTTTTATATTCATGTTATTTATGCTTTTCTTCTAAAAACTAATACCACTTCAAATACAATATATACATCTATCACTTAAAGACACTTGAACATAACATCCTAACATAAATTCTCCTAACTAAAATAATAACCGGACAAATAAAGTGCAAAATAGAAAGCATAATCTTGGGTGGTAAGAATAACTTTTATATAGTATATATAATATATATATATATAATAATATATTAAATATTTTTATAAATCTATAAAATAAAATAAAGTTTCAATTAAAATAATATAAATTAAAAGAAAAAATACAAAATATATATAATATATATATATAAATATATAATTAATTAAATTAATTAATAATTAATTAATTAAAGGTCGATTTTTAAAACCCGAAAATCTTTAATCATTACCATGATGTTTTAATAAATATGGATTTGAAAATAGAGTGGGATTGTGGTAACTTATTTGTAAATCTTTTAATCATTTACTGATGATGTTAATAAATAAATAGGATTGAAAATAGAGTAGGGATGGTTAATTTATATTTAAATGATGTTATATATTTTTTTTTTCCTGCCATTTAGAGTGTCTTTACAACCTTGCATGAGACATTGTTTAATTACTGGTTTATGCATATATCTACATTAAAAAATACAAAGAAATAAACCAAAATATCAACCATTTATATATCAAATCTCTAAATGTGTATTAATTTTATAGTAATTCTATCGCACAATGTGAATGAATTAATACATTATATGGAATCAACTCATAAGAAAAATACCACATCTACGTGTTCTTGATAAATGCTATTTCGAAATGGATTAACTTATTAAAATGGTTTTAATATAGATTTACTTTCGCTTAAGAATTGATTATAAAATCAGAAAAGGAAAAAATGATATATATTTTGTAATATAAAAAATTATTAAAAATTATTTAATCTCATAACTATTGATGATATCATAATGAATAACAAAAAATGAGAGAATACACTTTACATATAGCTATTGAATAAAACTTAGCAAGTTCTTAGAATTAGGAGATGGAATACACAAAAAAATAATATATTTAACTAATTTGTATGTATTGTAATTTTATAACTCAGCCACATATTATATTATTATTATTTATATATTATCTTTTAAAATTTGCAATTTTTTAGTTTTTTTATAATGTTTTGAGTTTATTATTTCCTGCATTTATAATGATAACAATATTTTATAATATTATTATTGTAGTATTATTATTTTTTTTATTCCTATGTGTTATAATGATATTATAACCTAATGGTATTGTAGAATTGAGACTTCTGTGATTTGTCATAGTTATAAGGAGAGCTTCAGCGTAAATCACATAAGAAATATTTTTGCCAACGCGTTTCGAACCAACCAATGTGGTTCATCGTCAGGACAAGTTGAAAATACAGATCCAGTTCAGCGTGTTAAATAGTCTAAGCAGAGAATCCAACGGCAAGACATACCGTAAGAAGACACACACAGAGCAGTATCTTCACACTGATTCCCATCATTTCCTTGCTCAGAAGATGGGTGTTCTCAACACCTTGGCTACGCGTGCCCTCAGGATTTCAGATAAAGAAAACCTGGATAGGGAGAGAAACCACCTCCTTGATGTCTTTGTGGAGAACGGATATAGTAGGCACCTTGGTCAGAAAGCTTTCCTTACAGCCTCCAAAAATGCGTTTAGTAAAAAAGAGCCTAAGGAGCGCCATCCAGGTGTCCATCTTCCATATATCCAAGGGACCACGGATAGGATTGCTCGGATCCTTAGGAGGTTTGATATCCCCTCAACCTTCAGGCCTCTCAGAACCATTCGTAACTCCTTGAGGTCAATAAAGGATCCGGTCGACCCCAAAGACATGAAAGGTGTCTATTTGATTCCTTGCTCTTGTGGGACCCCTTATATAGGGGAAACAGGGCGCTCCATCCACCAGAGAATTGGTGAGCATGCAGCGGACCTGAGGCATGGTAGAATAAAGTCCTCAGCTCTAGCAGAGCATGTGGACAAAACTAAGCATCATGTCTGCATAGAAGAGGCCAAAGTCATTGCTAGGGTGGATCAGTTTCATCATCGCAAGTTAAGGGAAGCTATTGAAATTGAGCGGAGACCCATCAATCTCAACAGAGATGATGGTTGGAAGGTAAGTAGGAGTTGGATCCCTGCCCTGTCGGCTTAGGGTCTCTTCCCCGCCCCCCGCCCGCCCCTCTGGCCATCCGAGGTGCTTCCTCTGTATGTGTTTGGTTTAGTCTTTTCGAGTTTATTTTTCGTTGGCATCGTTGTGTTATTCTCTTTTTTCCTTTTTTCGTTTTAGGTATTAATCGGATTTATTATTTTTCCCTGATATAGGCCCTTGTCCGGTTTTAGCAGTTTATTCCTTAGGTTAGTTTGATTAGTATATCTAATTTAGGATGTATTATTGGATCTAGTTTAAGTAGTATAATGATAGCTTATATAGATATATAGTATATCTCGAAAGAATTAGAATTTTAATAATTTTTAAATAAAAACATATATAAATATTAACTCAAGATGAATATATAATTACTTATATAACTTAAATAAAACATATATAATATATAACTTAAAATTATTTCTTTCTAAGGAAATAATTTAAAAGTAACTTTTAAATAACCATTAACATGTTATTCAAGAAAATTAAATTTCTTTTCGCTCATTTTTTATTCCTAATATCTCTTATTTCTAGAAATATAATATTATAGGACTAGATTTAATAATATATAACCTAAATTATGTCTTTCAAAATTATTAAATACAATAGGTAAAATATAAAATTTTTTAATAACCTTTAAATTTAAACAAATAAATTTCTTTTAATAATATCAGCTCTTAAAAATATTATATTTAATAATCAGATTATATTTACCAATATAACCTAATTTCTCTTATCTCAAGGAATTAAAATATTATATTATTACCTTAATATTATGAAAAATGATAATTAGATTAATTTTATTAATAATATAATTATGACCTAGGTCCAAGTCAAATATAGCCGTTAGGTAGCCGTTGGAGTCTCTGCTCAGTATATTTAGCTTGCTAGGCCTGATCTGTTCCTTCAACTCGTCCTGACGATGAACCACACTGGTTGGTTCGAAACGCGTCGACAATGATCTTTTTGATGTGATTTATGCTGAAGCTCTTTTTACAATTATGATGGATCACAGAAGCCTCAATTCTACTATATTATCAATATCAATCATATTATTAAATATTTATTTCGACCAAACCTAAATGTTACCAATACCCACCATTATCACATACAAAAATTAATAAAAATAAAAAATCCAAAATATATATAATTAACATTATTATCATCTCTCTTTGTACCATTTTAACAATGACAATTATTCCCAAAAGATTAAATATCCTACTAAAATTCTTAAAAACAAATAAATAAAAAGAAACCAGCTCTAAATATCAAACACTTTTCTTCAAAGTGTATACACGAAAACCTTAAGCCCAATATTCTTACCTGACATCACGTTATTCTAACTAATAAACCATAACATCACTCCGTACCATTTTTTTAACTTATAGCTTTAACTTAATATATTTTTTCCCTTGATTAATCAAACAACCTTTTAAATTTTCTAATCTTATTCCATTTTCATTTTAATTTTCCAAATTACTTTCCTCATTTCGTGTCATTCCTATACATATCTAAAAATACCCTTCTATTTTATTTGAAACGCTTTCATCTATTTCCCTCTCCGGAATCAAGTAGCCAACCCCACAGTGACGTTAAACCAAAACACGCCCAATAAAACAACTTGAAAGGATATAAATATTACTCAAAACTAATCTCCTTTAACGTTTCCTTGTACATTTGATATTTATATCCTTACAAAACAACTTAAAAGGATAACCAACTATATAAATTACATATCACATAACCAACTATATTACATTTAAATATTATTTAACAATTATTTTTCTTTTAGCATTTTTATATTTATATTTATATAATTTTTTATTTGTTATCGGTTTGTGTGGGGTTTTGTGTTATTTAGTTATAGATTTTAAATTTTGTAAACAGGGATTGAGGATGAGAGACGGTTTTTGAAAAATTAAATTATTTTAAAAATTTCTAAATTTAATTTTGTTTCTAAAATCTTAATAATAATATTTTACTCGTAATTATTCTTCTATCCAACATTAAAACTAACTCAAAATAAATAAATAAAATTCCTCATATTTACGACATGCTTTATCAATATTTTTCTCGATAATAAAGAATAAGAGTGATACACTGTCAAAGTTTTTTAACACAATTTAATTTATAAAAAACTCAATTAAAAAATTGAGCAGCTTCTCATTGTGAAGCGCAGTACCTTGAGGCAAAGTCAATGTTATGCATTGGAGAGAGGATCTAAGGCCAAGAGGTACTGTGCATCTTTACAAAATCTTTGTATCCCTTCCCACTTTCCCAAATATAAATGGTTAAGATGAGAATACTCAAGCATAGTTAGTTGAATATGAATGGAATGCATCAATTTCTTCCCTTTTTTTAAATTAAGGAAGAAACTGGTAATATATTTATAATAAATTTAAGATTTTGATGTGCGAATTTTTTAAATAAATAATTAAATTTATTATAAATTTAATCCAGAAAAAATGAAGTCTTTTTGGATTTATTTTTTTATGAGCTAGTTTACATATATGTTAGGTAAAAGGTATATCATCATTAGATTTTATTTTTAATTTTTTAGAATAAATTTTGAATTACTTAAAGGGGATGAGAGGGTGACGAGAGATTTGACTTGAAGATAGTTTGATAGGATCATATAATCATTTTTAATAGGAAAATAAGCATAATAATAATCATATAGTTTAAGAAAGTAGCTCAATTCAAGTATATTTCCCCTATAATTGCTTTATGGACATCTTTTTTAGACACCATAGGATCGAGAATAGAGATATGGATGGTGTAATATTGTCAATATCTAAGAAAAAAGAATCGAGATAAGTCTAAAGCGTTCCTATCAACAGTATTATAAACACACAAAATAGGGAAGCATAAGAAAATGATACCTCTTTTTACTAAGACTATAATCAAACTAAACAACAAAAAAAATGTTTGAAAGTGATAATGTAAACTTGTGCACTAGTGGCAAAAGGGTAAACCTAAACTCTACGAAATAATAACATGAGGGGTTGATCTCTTAGATCTAATAATCATAGAGAACATGGAGATCTTAATGTGGGACTATTATGTTTGTCGAAGTCCAATACACAATAATACATCTATATAGTAGCCAATACTATAACCTTATGAAATATATTGTTCTTAGACTCTACATCTTGAAACTAATTTGTTTTTACATTTGGGGTCAAAATATGATGCTAATTTTGACATAAAAGGTTTTTGGCGAGTTGGATGTGCAACCGCACAACATTTTCTTTTTTCTTTCCATGTTTTTTTTATCAACATCTATATTTTGACATTTATATAACATCATTTTATTATAGTTACATGACATTTATTTTTTCCTTTCCATTTTTTTTATATCAATCTCAATATTTTGGCACTTTTTTTTGGTAAGTCTATAAATTCTATTGATCCATCAAAAATAAATTACATCGCATCACAATACATCATCTTCCCCTAATCGCACTACACAACATTACATTTTTCTTTCCCAAACTTAGGCTCCGAGATTATACATTGGCTTATCTTTCTTGCCTTTCCTCTTCCGAATGTCTATCCAACCTGAGGGATAGTATGAGATAACCATTTTCTTTCCTTGAGTTGTTTCCATTGCTGAGTGCTCCAACATATTTGCTGGTTCCTTGTCACTATTTGAATCGTCTGATTCATGGGTACATTTTTTCCCACTCTTTGCAGATACCAAAATTATGGCTGAATTTTGTGTCATACTAATTATTGGTTGAGCTTCCTCCTTTGCTGGTTGAGATGGCATATCATGAGTTTGAGCTAGGTCTGCAGGAGCAATGCTAACATTAAGAGTCTCCTGATTCTAAGAATTACTCGACCTGTGAGCCATAATGGACTTAGAACCTTTGTGTCCTTTTGGATCTTTCCATCCATGATTTTTCTTCTTGACTTCAAGGTGCGAAGAGGTGCCTTGTGAATATGGGAAAAAATTTTGTAAGCGTCTAGGTTGCTGGGAAGATCTACAACTAAAATTTGTATTTTCATAATCCACTAGTCGGGAATAACTCTACTTCCCCATTTAAGAAGGATTTTATCCCACAATTCTTTATTGAGGTCCACTTCAACACAAATGTGAATGAATGTGTGAATTCCTTTAAAAATCCCTTCTGAATAAATCTTAATGAAGTGACCTAACAAATTTCCTAGATCTTGTAAGATAACTCAATTTGTCAAATGGATGAGTAAATTGGGAAACCTCAACCATATTGGAGTTGCCAAATGTGACATAGATAGAGGAAAAAAATCCAAAAAACTAGGGTTGAAGGGAGAGACTATATTGACCCTAAAACTAAGGTCCCTGATCAAAAACTTTCTATCGGTCCTCTAGCTTATTAAAAATAACAATAAGAAATCATTTTGAGCAAAAATGTACCCCAACATCTGGAGACCAATTCTAATGAACCCCACTCCTCGAGAGTCGACGAAGAAGGACAAAAACTATTGAATCAATATATAAATGCTTTCTGTTCATAATTTGCAGCTAAGAAATTGGTTGCAATAATTTTCACATCAAGAGAAGGGGTTCTAGCTAATTGCTCACCCCAAATCTAAATCCAGATAGATCTTTAAGGATTTGGCGAGGGAGGCGTTGGTTTTAGAATATCTTTAAATGATCTTGGTGGGGCTGAGCTGGCTGCACCTCCCCCTTTGGCTCCACGTCAAATTCTTGCTACTATGTAAATCATGACATCCTTGGTAATGTCGTATTCACTGAGGAGCTTCTGATCTTGAAGTTTTCATCTTTCATGAATGAGCTGGAAGCATTCATCAGGAATGTGTATCTTCTCTTGTACACTTTTCACAAGCAAGAAAAAAATCCAAGTTCGAAACCTACAAACAAAAGAATTCCCTTGAGATTGGTTTCACGAGGGTGGGAAACTCTCTAGATCTGAGCTCCAGATTGCAACAAAACCCTAGATTTCCAAACCCTTCAACACCGACCATTCTTGAAACCACAGTAGAGAAATTTCCTTATTAATGTCAATATTTTTGCATTTACTTAACATCAATTTGTTATTTTAAGATATGGACAAAGATATTCAAACTACCACCCCATAGAAATAGTGATATCTTGACATTTTCCTACATTAGCATTTTTTTTAAATAAAAAAATTGAAATTTTATTAAAGAAGTAAATGATGACATAGATATCATTGAGATTTTTCTAGTGGTTTCTCATATACTAAAAGAATAACTCATG
The DNA here is from genome assembly GCA_000404065.3 of Pinus taeda. Taxonomy (NCBI): domain Eukaryota; kingdom Viridiplantae; phylum Streptophyta; class Pinopsida; order Pinales; family Pinaceae; genus Pinus; species Pinus taeda. Next base: position 107,882 of record APFE030183617.1, read on the forward strand.
TGGAAAAGTTATAACTGTGGGAAGTGGATACTCTCTTGTAGGTTCTTTGGTTTGGACGGGGGGAGGGGAGAGCACCTTTCCACCTCTTTGACTTATAAGATTAGGATTGCTGAGGTGTTTTTTTTTTTTTTTTTTTTTAAATTTATTTATCTCTCTTAGGTCATTAAATTCATATTATATCCATGCACCTTAATAAAGAAACAAAACTATATAAAAAATGACATTTCAAATAGAGAAATCAAGGATAATAAAGGGTTATTTGACCAACTTTGATATTTGAGCAATTGGGGAAATTGGAGTTAATTGGACAAATTAAGGTATACTAAGCACTTGGGAAAGTGGAGTAAGAGGGGAAAATTGGGAAAATTTTGCTAGTTGGGATAAACATGAAATTATGCTAATTACATAATTAGGGAAATTATGCTAATTGGGGAAATTGATCAAGTTAAGCAAATTGGTTAATTAGGAAAGTGAGACTAATTGGGAAAATTGGGATAATTTTCATTAATAGAGGTGAATTGGGCCTAACTGGGAAGATCAGGGTAATTTGCATTAATTGAGGTGAATTAGGGTAATTGACGTAAAATAGGGTGATGGGAGAAAATTGGTCTAATTGGGACAATTGAATCAAATGAGGCTAATTAGGGTCATTAAGGAATTGGGGTTATTTTTCCTAGTTAGTCTAATTATAGGATTTGTGGTAAAATTGGACAAGTGTGGCTAATTGGGAAAATTTATGACTAATTTGGAATTTCAAAGAATATTGATTTTTTGTTATTAAAAATGCATTTTAAATTTCGAAAAAATTTGACGAGAAATATGATAAAAAAAATTCAAAATAGAAAACAATTAAACTATAACCAATAAATATATAAATTAGGAGCTTTAAATTGGCATAATAAATTTAGTTGCTATGGTTAACCTTTATTAAATCAAATAAGAAATTTATTTCATTTTTTATTTAAATTTAAAAAATTTATATTTTAATATTTTTAAAAAAAATATATTTTTTGAAAAATTAATTCACTAAAATAAAATATTAACTAACTGAAAGTGCGTCTAAAACAATTTTCTTTGTTATTTAATTAACTTTTCATATAGATATATATATAATATATATATATAAGACAACATTAACATAATTATATATAACATTAGTTAGTTATAATATATATATAAAGAAAAAGAAACAATAAAAAAAAATATATACAAACAATACAATATAATTATATAACACAAAATAACATAAAATATTAAGCATAAACAAATTATGATATATACCTGATGTTATATATAGTTATGTGAAAGTTATATATATATATATATATATATATACATATATATATATATAATATATATTATTCATAAAGTTGTAAGGTATTGCATAACTATAACTATTATATATATACAACATAACTATATATAATTATATAACACAACATAACATGTAACATAACTATATAACTATATATAACATATTTATAGTTGTAACATCTCTCTCTATCTCTTTCTCTCACACACACATATAAAACATTTAGGATAGTTTTATAACTATTTAATATAATGTGCTCTTCATAATAACATAAGATGGGTGATGCTCAACAACTTTTTAAGACTCGAGTTGATCTATACACTGTAATTTTCCTTAAAATTTCTACTATTCATATTTGTAGAATTATTTAATATAATGATATGACAACTATATATATCTTAGTTCCCACCCTTATTAAATTTATTAGTTGAGTAATAATTTTGTAACTTAAACTTCCTATATTTTTATTTAACACACACATACACACACACACACACACACACACACACACACATATTCAAGTTTCAACAATGCATCATTGATACATACATTAAATCCATGATGAAAAGTGCATTTAAAGTGAATATAAGAATTTTGACTCTTTTCTAATTTGTACCATATTGTTTCATTATGTATTATGTTGTACAAAAGATTGTCTCCATGTGCTTGCACCTAGTACATGTCATGTCTCAAAGTCAAACATTAAAAGAACTTGTCTTATGGAGTATTTGGTTGGCATGAAGTTTTATTAGTTTTGTAAATAGGTTTATTTCAAATTTTTACAGATATTTACATATTTTTGCTCTATGAATAAAATGCATTATTTATAAATGGGAAAAAGTGTAAGTTAGATTTGATCACATTTTTCGATTGTGTTTACATGGAACTCAATACTTTGATTGATAATTTATCAAAAAAGAGACTCTGTCTAATTTAGGACTTCAACCTAGATTATTCTACTTGAGTTTATAAATTATTTTCTTGTCAGCTTTTTTTTTGGATTAATTTATATGTAATTTGTAGAGCCATCTCTCATATGCCCCCTAATCGCAGCCTATTGAAGTGTTGGAGGATTTGTTTATATATATATATATATATTCAAGTTTCAACAATGCATCATTGATACATACATTAAATCCATGATTAAAAGTGCATTTAAAGTGAATATATAAGCATTTTGACTCTTTCTAATTTGTACCATATTGTTTCATTGTGTAGTGTGTTGTACGAAACATTGCCTTCATGTGCTTGCACCTAGTACATGTCATGTGTCAAAGTCAAACATTGTAAGAATTTGTCTTATGTAGTATTTGGTTGGCATGAAGTTTTATTAGTTTTGCAAATAGGTTTATTTCAATTTTTTACATATATTTACATATTTATGCTTTATAAATAAAATGCATTATTTATAAATGGGAGAAATTGTAAGTTAGATTTGATCACATTTTTCGATTGTGTTTACATGGAAGTCAATACTTTGGTTGATAATTTATCAAGAAAGAGACTCTATTTAGTTGAGGACTTCAACCTAGATTATTCTACTTGAGTTTACAAATTGTTTTCTTGTCAACATTTTTTTTTGGATTAGTTTATATGTATTATATGTAATTTTCAAAGCCATCTCTCATACACCCCCCAACCACAACCCATCGGAGTGTTGGAGGATCTGCTATACATGGTCGATCTAGATCACGTAGCCATACTAGAGTGTGTGTTTAACTCATAGATCCTCCCTTCAACACTAGTCAGAGTGTCAGAGGTAATGTTTCTGTGTCTGTTGATGATGTTTCTACAGATAGTGGACCTTCTTCACTTGTTGCAGGTACACATTTTGAATTTTTAATCATCTTTAAACTTTATGTGTTTATGTCTTGAAATTGTCTTTAATTTTTAAATCGTCTTCAATTGATGTGTTTGAATTTAATGTATATGTTATTATGCGTCTAGTTTTTTATATATTAAATTATATTTATGATTTGCAGACCCACAGAAGAGAGAAGACAAGGATCAAAGTGCAGTGTCAATCCCTCCTTGGAATAACTAGTATCACATTTGAGGATGTTAGGGCCTAGCAGACATGGATCACACGAGAGTTGGATAAAATCTCTGCTAGTTTTCCTACTAGGTGTAGTTTGTCTTTGATGCTGGATAAAATCAACAGGTTGATCGAGACATACCAAAGGGTGGGCCCACAAATCTATCTCCTATATTCCATACATAGGATTAGGAAGTTGGAGGTTAAAGGCCCGCATACTTGGAAGGCAGTGAAAAACACCACCAAGGACATTGATGTTCGTGGGGAGTTGTTTGACATCCCTTTGGATTGTAGTGCTAGATATGCTGGTATGATTTCACTAAAATGTTTTAAGAATATTGATGTGAACCCTTTTGTTTATGATTGATTCATTGGACCTTAGGGCTAGTTCCCTCACCATGACTAGGTCCCCATTTACTTTGCAAACCATATATATGCAAAGTTTGTGCTACATATGAGGTCGGATTACACCAACAATGGATCTAAGTTTTATGGACTTGGCTTGGGACATAGTTATGAACATGTCGGGGCTCGTAGGGACCCTGTACATGTAACACCACCTCTTAGATTGTTTCCATGACCATCTTGGAGCGTGGCATTGCCGACAGAGCTAAAGCATTCGTCACATCTTGGTGCTGAGACTAGGCATAACCATTTCAGATAGGATGCAAAGGACACTGGCCATTGGACTTGTCACATTGCGTGGAGAGATGAGCATACCAATTTTGTTGCCTCATGGCCCACTAGTTACATTACATGACGATTCATATCTTTAGAGTCTAGCGCGTGACCAACTTTTTTCATATGCACGTACGGGTCGTGATACCATCTGTGACACTTGGAGGGTGCACAACCCACATGACATAGACTAGGTACATATATACAGAACGTTTGACTCTTATCATGAAATTATACATTATTTATATTAATAAGTTCATATCAGATTGCATTTATACTAATAAGCTCATGATAACATGCATGCATAACTCAACTACACATATGAGCTTCTTAGGTCATCTGAGGGGGAAGTTGACCAGATATAGCAACCTCCTCTAGTGCATGTGTCCATGGCTTGGTATCCTCCACCTCATAACACTCATGTGGATGAGAGTCACTATGTACAACCACATGGATTAGTAGTTGATGTAAAAAAAATTATTCCTAAGATTTCATTTTTTTTTTAAGTTACATGTATGAAAGCTAATTAATCCATATACTAATTATAATTTGTCTTTGCCATTGTGTACACAGGCCTAGATGTAAAGGGGTGTCGATGCTACAATTATGTGGACACATGAGTGGGATGTTGGATATTGAGGCATTGAGCCACAGGCAGGGGAGCACCAAACCCAGATTGATCAGATCCCCATCCCACCTGACTTCCATTTGCACTCGACTGAGTCACAGGTAGGGAACTATTTAAATACATAGTTCAAAATCATTTCTTTCTAGATTGTTTATTTTGTATAAATAATGTTCTAATTAATTTGAATTTGAATGTGTTTTATTGCGGTACTGGAGTATGTATGCTCACTCTATGCAACGAAACACACATAAGAGTTCTAGAAGTGATACTTTCTAGAGTCGATCATAGATAGTTTGTATATTTTTAGGCCCATTTCATAAAGCTCATTCAAATGTGATGTAGAAATTTTGTATATTTTCATACATGGACAGTTTATGGATTTATGAACATTATTTTAGTTTATGGATGCTTATTATTTCAAGTGGATATAATGTAAATTGTATATATTTTCATATGGATAGTTTATTATCATACATAAATAACAAGATAACAATTTTGACTTCTCAGGAAATAAACTAAGAAAATAAGTATAATCTTAGACTATGATGCAAGTCACTTTGATACTTAAAATGAACTAAAATATATGTTCGTGGTTCAATTAAAAAACACAAATATGATTAAAATACGTTTTAAATTCAATTTTAAAATATGTCTTCAACTAGTAATGTTCAAAAAATAAGTTTTATTAAATTTTATTTCTTTTGAGGTCATCTATAGGAGCTCAGTCATAACATGATCTATAAGTCATATGTATTGGAATTTAATATAACAAAAAACAATTAATGATATGTTTTTAGATAATTTTATATAATTTTATGAACTTTCCTAAATTTAGTTGGCCATGCAAATATTTCAATCAATTCCTTATCTTAAGACCTTCAATTAAAAACATTCAAGAAGTAAAATTTTACAAAACAACAATTTTGAATTCTAGCTTCATAGACTAAGGAAATAAGTACAATCTTACTGTGATGCAAGTCACTTCGATACTTAAAATGAGCTAAAATATATCATGTACATCAATTTAATATTGAATTTGTAAACAGTGTCTTTTAGTCTAGTCAGTGTATGTTAATTCAAACAATTAATGATATGTTTCTATAATTTTATGCACTTTCCTAACTTTACTTGCCTATCCAAGTATTTCAATCAATTCCTTTTCTTAAGACCTTCAATTAAGAACATTCAAGAAGTAAAATTTTACAAAATAACAATTTTGAATTCTAGTTTCATAGGCTAAGGAAATAAGTACAATATTACTATGATGCAAGTCACTTTGATTCTTAAAATGAACTAAAATATTTCATGTACATCAATTTAATGTTGAATTTGTAGAAAGTGTCTTTTAATGCAATCAGTGTATGCTAATTTAGTCAATTAATGACATGTTGCTATAATTTTATGCACTTTTCTAAATTTACTTACTTATCCAAGTATTTCAATCGATTCCTTATCTTAAGACCTTCAATTAAGAACATTCAAGAAGTAAAATTTTACAAAATAATAATTTATGACAAGTAAAATTTTAAAATATAATAATTTTAGTTGTCATATTGATTTGTAGAAATTTTCCTTTAGTGCACAATCAATGTACGTTAAATTACAACGATTTTAAAAGATGTCAAGATTTAAACTACAAATAAGTTTTATTTGATTTTATTTCTTTTGAGGTTATCTAAAGGAGCTTAATATATATATGTGTGTGTGTGTGTGTGTGTTGCACTTTTTACAATCCAATATGAAGCATGTGTGTAACTCTTTGCATGTTTTATATCAAATTGACACATGAAATTTATTAAATACATAAAAATATTTCAATGTTGTTCATAACTTAGATAGTTGAATTTCCATTTTAAGTAAAATAATATTATATCAACTTGGTTGTTACATACTTAAATGGATTTTCTAGAAACCAAATGTATGACATGTATATAGATTTGTAAAATTTCTTGCATGCTCAACATGAATACTATACATGAAATTTAAAAAAATTAAGATAATTTTTTTTAATTAAATCTAAAACTAAATCCCTATGATTCTAAATTTTAATTAAATTTTAGATCTATGGGGTTCACATAAGGATCCTATCCCTAAAAATAAAACCTTGTTGAAATTTGGTGTGCTTTAGAAACTTAGGCACCTCAAGGAAACTAGAGCTTAAATAACATATATGTACACCATTATGAATCCATCCTAGATCAAAGATAAACATTTCTCTATTCAAAATTACAAAATTACAAGAGTATTCAACTGCCACATTTATAGATTACAAAAATCATACATTTGAAATCTTTTATACTAGATTAGATTACACTTGACTGCTAGAGACTTGGCTTCATGGCTTTCCATTTGCATCATTTACTCATCTGACAAATGGCTCATAGGAATGCAAGTCTCCATAATATGTTCATGGTCTGATTCTATCATCTTCCATATCCTTGGTTGCTATGACTAGATGATTGTATTGACAAGATATATATTCAGGCATAAAATATTTATAAATGATGTGATCAACCTTTTTTTAACCTTTTTAAAAAAAGGGCCCATCACAACCATGCCACCAATTTGGTATGTGAATTGTCCATATTCATATGGTCTCACCAACCTACTTTTAACCTGTGTGCAATGCATCAAACAGTAGGTCATGTTCTCTTCATTTCCTTTGGGGGAAGTGACAGTAAAAACATTGCCTGAAACCAAAATACAAAAAATGTATTAGTTAAATACGTTTAAGGTTTCAATTTATAGATGAAAATGTTAATGATAGATAGGCCACATACCTTCCCTTACAAGATCAGAGACTTGATCACGATCAAGTGAAACGATAGCCTATTCATCATGCATCTCTTACCACGTCGGAATTATATGAGATCCCTTTGGATTAAGAGGGATATATTTCCATCCTTTCACGTACCCATGTTTTTCACAATGATCAATTCTACATCCATCATCACTAATGAAAAATCATAAAAGCATGCGAGTTTTCCTGTCTCGAAAAATTTCCCCCATGTCTTTGCTATGCACTGAGTGTAATTCCCTTGTTCCTTCTACAATATTACAATATGAAGGAATGAATCTACTCACATTGCCCAGTTCAACATTCCAGAAGAACCTATGCACAAGCCTAATAGATTTGTGACCTTCATGTCCTAAATGGGATCTTCACTAGGTTACCACCTCTAGTGATGATTTGAGCTGATTTGCATCATAACTCATTTGGTACCTCCTAAGTGTTCACTTCACACAAGAACCTACACCATCATGATCACCATTTCCATGTCCTTTTTTAAAGTAGCTTTTAAGTATGTTGAATTTTTCTTCTTCTTGTTTATTTGGCTCAACCAATAAAAATGACGTGTTGACATGAATTGCCTGCATAACCATCTAATCATATCCAATGCTTCCTGAATGATATGCCATTTTTTTTAATGACCCATAAATAAGGTCATAACAATGTTGCATGAACAATATGTCATGATCACAGTCATCACTGATGTAAAAGTGGTACTCAATCACATCACATGACTCATCAATGCTATCCCTACCATCAATATTCAACTGTGCGTGTATGTACAAAACATGTACGAATATGGACACTTGGTCTAAGTGATAATACTCACTTTGGATCTATGTCTAAGGAGCAAATGTGCAATTCTCTGCAAAGTCCACCACTGATAAGATTGGGCCTTGATGAAATACTTTGTGAGAATGCTTAACTTCAAATACTTACCACTTGGACTTGTGCGAGTGTTTAATATATTTATGGATATGTTTTTGAAACTCCCCCATGAATTGTGAAATATGAATCTCATCCTCATCATAGTTGATCCTCTTAAGCACCAAAGTTGAAGAAGATGGTTGATTTCCCACGACATACTCATAATGCTTCCATGTGACAATGAGATCTAACATCCAAGACTAGTTGGGACCAATAAGAAAGTTCCTATGGAACAATGCCAAATCACCACATTCAATGCATCTTCTCCCACCTCTACATATTTTTTTGTAAAAAAAATCTTATGACTCCCTTTTGCATAATATTGATGAAACAAAATCACACATTGTAGGAGGAGGGTCACCGTAACAGTTCTTCTTGTAAAATTCCTAGAAAGTATCATAATGAAGCCAAAATTCAACATGATATCGACAACAAAACGTGTCACGGATCGTATTAGACCTAATAAATCATGTTTTCAATTTCTGAAACATCCTTATGGATATCTTCACATGGTGATTACTTTCTTGAAATTCCTCAAACAATGAAACTTCTATCATTTCTATAATGTGCTTAGCGTGTTCCACATGCTCACCTTTAGCTATGCGATGTCATACGACATGATTCATATCTAGAATAAAACAAGAATGGCTCTCCCAAAACTCTACCACAATTGATTTGATTCCTGTTGTAAGTCTGTCTTAGTAGGGTTTGCTGGTGATAAGAACTCAACAAGTAGATTCATCATTTTCATTTACTCGAACCTTGAATATGGTATGCTTGTGCAATGTTTTTCTCGAGACATGGACCAATTTTGACATTGATGCCAACTTTTGTTGTCTTGATGTATTTGGCAATAGACTTTGTAATTTCTCGGAACGCAGCTCGAACATCAAGTTTTCTTGATTTTCCAAACATAGTGAATGCCTTTGATATATTTTCAGTGACATTCATTTTTGTCTTCTTGTTTTTAGTATCTTGGACACCCAAAATCTTTGTGGCATGTTTTAGTTTCTTATGTTTGATCAATTTGGCATGTAGTATCTAAGCTTCTGCAACAACTAAATGTTTCACAAAATATTGTCAAATGTTGTTATTGACATGGTCTCTAATAATACGAGTATAGATAGGATCCCCAAGGTCCTTTGTTGTGCTTGCATCAAAATTTTCTACAAATGGTCCACCCCTTTCCAAACCACTGAAACTACATGTTATCTTGTCAGAAAGAGAGGAAACAATTGGATCTTCTCTGGTTGATCAACTTGATAGGGAAAATATTCTTTCTCTAGTGGCTGATTAGCTTGATGTGGCACATGTTCTTCCCCTAGTGATGGTTTATCAACTTGATAGGGTACATGTTCCTCTAGTGGTTTCCCAGGTCCATAGGGAACATCTTGATCATCATCTAGTTGATCAGCTTGATGGGACACATCTTCTCCCTCATGTGGCTGCTCAATTTCCATCCCCGCATTGTGGAATACAAAATATACTTGTAAGTCAAGTGTATATCATCATAAGGCAAGTGATTAGTAGATCTATATACACATGTTTATTTAAGAAATCACCATAGGTGGAAGGTATTGATATGTTTTGATAGTAGGAAGCTAGGTAGTAGAAGTTGACATGGACCAAGGGTTCTAAGTTGAAACATGAAAAGAAAATGGTTTTGAGCTCAGGGAAAGATGGTTCAAATAAGAGTGCACTAGTAAATGTATCGGTTCCTATGTCAACAAAAAGGGTGATTCAAAATATGATGAAAGGTAAAGTCATTCCTCCTCAAGCAATAAAAATCAATTTGGAAACCCTAGGGTTCTATTAAAAAACCCTAGGGAAACATTAAATGAAAAACAAGTTGAGATTTGGAAACTAGGTAGCATAAGTTGACATGGACAAAGGGTTCTAAGTTGAAACATGAAAAGAAAATTGTTTTGAGCTTAGGAAAATATGGGTTGAAAAAGAGAGTAGGTCAGTAAAAGTATCGATCCCTATGTCAACAAAAAAGGTGATTCAAAATATGATGAAAGGCAAAAGAATTCAACATGTACATGAAAAGTAATTTTTTTTTTTTCATGATGATGTGAATTGTATGTAGGAGGCACCTAAAGATGATATAATCCCCATGAAATATGTAACTAATGACAAACATTCTATTATGAGAAAGACATCAATTGGAAATAAAGGAAAAAAATCAAAAACACCTGAGACTGTTACATTTGTAAGCACACTTGAACACATACATTTTTTAGGAAAACCAAATGAATCAAATACAGAAGACAAAGCATAAAATAAATAGTTAATTTTCCCTTTAATTATAAAGTGTGAAACAACAAACAAAAAAGGTTTATATGAGGTTTTGCGTATGAGAAAAATTCCTAAAAATACATAATGCCTTCTGCTCAAGTAGTAATTGGGCCCCTTGAATATTTTAGAATAGGGTATTGGGCCACGTCATAAATGTCACTGGCGATGCTTCCAACAACCAAGAAAACAACCAAGTTATGGAGAGGGTTATAATGACAAAACATACTAGGGCTATGTCCTGAAAGAGCTGGCAACTCTTCCAGTAGCCTAACCAAGATCACCTCAGGTCTAAGTGCTCCCTTACCTCAATGTATAGGGAAATATGCCCTAAGATTTGGCCACTAAGGTACTTGCATCCAATGGGAATGGATGAATCTAAGATTTTGGTTGTTAGTTTTGGACCCATAACCCCTACCATGTGTCGGGAGACAACATTGAGGTACGTGATAATCCACCACCTATGCCTTACCTCCTTCACTGGTTTCTTTCCATGTACCGATTTGTCACTAGATAATGCAAGATTTTAAGCTCCCTAAAAGACAACTTTCTATGTTTCAATATGAAAAACAACCACGTTGACTTATGTGCTACCTATCACCATGGTCCTAGCATGAACTATAAATTATTTTGTGGTCTCAGTGGGGAATTTAGTGTGTTCAGGCTAAGGTTGTTTTTAGAAAAACTTTGCTTCAGTTAGGGTGTGCAACAAAATATAAACTCAAATAAATTAGGTACAAATATTCCGTTAAGAGGATACTCTTTATACAAAGTTTAAGTGAGCTTAGTGTGTCAGGTAAATGCCTGTGCAAGTGAAAGTACGAGCATAAAAGTGTGAAATGATATGGATATGTAGTGATCCTTTAAAATTCCCTTAATTAAACTATGTATGATTGTTCCTTGCAAGAAAAATGGTGGCAATGCCGAGAGGGACGACGTGTCACCGAACCGCGTTATCATGTATCTTCCGAATAAAGGGAATCAGGGTTTTAGTGCGAGGGTTTAATGAACCTTTAATGTATTAGGCCTGACCCTATGTGCTGGCCTCGGTTCCATAAATGCAATTCATTTCCACCTGCCGAACTAAAACTACGCATTAGCCTCCATTTTTTCATGTGCTGTGGGTCTGGCTCGACTCTGTATGTATGCTGTGCCTTCGTTTGTTTCTTGGGGTGATTTGTTTGCTGTTCCATGGAGGCTTCAAGTTGGCTTCTCTACAAGTTCCCTCTTACTCTCTGTTCTCTGGTTTAAGCTTTGTTTGGTTCTGCTTGCAATGGTTTTTGTTATTGGTCCTGGACTTGACCTGGCTTATGTATCCACAAGTGTTTCTCTTGCTACTAATGTGGACGGCTTCAACAAATGCTATTCCAGGTGAGATTTTGTTATGGTTTTATTTCTGCAACTTATTTTTAGTGATTCTAACCCTCTAGCACCTTCGTGAGCAGGTGAAACTCGTCAATGGCGTTCTCATCCTCTGTCTTAGAAAAGACTCCTTCGAGGTAAACCCTTGTTCTTCCCTTTCTTAAATTTCTTTCTGTCACCTTGTTTCATTTGCCATTTTGGTTTTGTTGACTTCCATCTCGTTTTTTGTGGTGGTGTGCAGGTCGGTTTTGGAGATTGCTGCTCCATGACCTCGCTCTTGGGAGTCTTTGCGGCTTGGGAAAAATAGGGTAGGATCCCTCTATGTTTGCCTAGTTAACTTTGCTTGTGTTTTCTTTAATTGGCACAAGCCGTTGGATCTCATTTCCTGTGCTATGTTTGTATGGCTTCGTGGGTTTCAAACCCTTGTTGTCAGTTTTTTCTGAGCTTGCATAATGTTGTTAGTTTGTTTTGAGCCTGCATAAGGTTGGTTTCCAGCTTCTGTGGGTTTCAAAACCCTTTGGGTTTTGTTTTGAAAAATGTATATTGGACTGTTTAATCTTTAAGATGAAATGAAATGCACAGGCGTGCTTGTTTACTATATGAAATTTGTACCTAGGTATTTATTTTTTTGAGAAAGATGTGATATCTTGTTGTGCTGTGCCTTTGTCTGGTTCTTAGTCCTGAATGCCTTCAGTCACGAGACTTGAGTATCGTTCACTTTTTTTTTAATGAAAATGCTCCACTGTTTTACTTACAACAATATTTGAAACGCGTAGACATAGGAGAAAAACGAAAAATGCCTTTCTTTTCTTTATGATAGAGATATTGGACTCATTTTCTTTACACAAATACTTAAAGAGAAACAAACTGTAAATTTGTTTTTTCTGTATTCTTCTCCTCTCTCGATGGCAACACATTGTCAGCAGTTCCTTTACAGTTTGAGGAACTGTTCCTCAGTTATTTTTCAGTTACTAAACAGTTTCTTCAAACAAGTTCCTAACTAATCCTATTTTGTCTAATTTAAAAAGCTCACAATGGCTGATTCAACCTTAATTAAAAATGACACAAAATGAAACTACATGAAACAAAATTTGAAATGTTTTCTTCCCTATCTGTCAATATAAAATGAAAAAAAAAACATCTCCTAGCTGCTGCCTCTTCACTCGGATGCTCCTGCATCAGGTTTCCGGGGTAAATTAAACTCATGGCTCCTATCCATGAGCTCTTCAATAGAGTACCCAGCGCTTTGAATCTAGCCAACATCTAACCAAGAACTACCTTCAATACGATGACCCTTCCACTTCACTAGTTACTACAAATATTCCTTCCTTCGAGTCCATCTGGCCACCCGAGTATCTAGGATTTGTTCGATCTCTAGAGGCTTTGCTGGGGACATTTGCTTAATCCACGAATCATTCTCTTTCTGGGTGTCCCGTGTTCGTCTTTTCGAAATGTCTTCTTCATCTACTGCAGTGTAGGGGTACAGATCTGCCACATTGAAAATGGGTGAAATTCCAATACCTGAGGGTAACTGTAATTCGTAAGCATTCACAGAAAACTTCTGAAGAATCTTGAAAGGCCCAATTTTTTTTCCATTTCAACTTGTTGTATTCACTTTTAGGAAACCTTTCCTTGCGTAGGTGTGTTAATACCAGGTCTCCTACGTTGAATTGTACCTCCCGTCTTTTCAAATCTACCTTTTGCTTGTATCTTTGACTGCTGTCCTGTAATTTCAATTTCACCTGTTCGTGAAGATTGCTAATTGCCTTTGAGAAATCTTCCCCATCACTAATCATGTGCTCCAACTGTCCCAAATTCCATAAATCATGTAATCCACATGGGTGCATTCCGTATAGGATTTGGAAAGGATTACTGCTCGTGTTTTGGTTGGGTAAATCGTTATAAGAAAATTCCGCTTGTGCAAGCACACGATCCCATTGTCGAGAATTTTCTCCAACCAAACTCCTCAACAAGTGTCCTAGACTTCCGTTCACCACTTCGGTTTAACCATCGGTCTGCGGGTGATAAGCTGAGCTGAAGTTTATTTTGGTGTCTAATTTTTTCCATAGGGTTCGCCAAAAATGTCTTGTAAACTTAACATCTCGATCCGAAATAATAGATTTTAGTAAGCCATGCAATCTGACTATCTCGGTAAAGAACAAATGTGCTACATGTGTGGAATAACTGGTTTTCCTGCACGGAATGAAATGTGCCATTTTGGTGATGTTAGGTTCCTATACCAATAGGTGTCATTTTTCATGATTGACTGTGGAAATACCAAATATGATCATCCTTTCCATGCTGCAAAGGTTCCATATTATCAATAAATCAAAAAATGCAAGAAAAGAGAAGGGAAAGGAACCCCAAAGAAAGATCAGGGAAGTGGCTTGTTATAATGCTACTATTGTACTACATGTTGCATAGCAGGTTCAGAAAGTGCAATCACTGACTTTCTCACAATTGATGAATAGCCAGATAGTTTAACCCTGGCTAGATCATGTTTAAATTTCTTGTTTTAGAATAGAGAATAAGATCTGCTCAAACAGTTCAAGCTTGGCAGATCACTAGATGAGATGGAGAATTAAAGTGCCCAACTACTCAATCTGAGCCCTTGGTAGAGATAAGGATAGATTTAGATAGGAGGGCAGCCAAAAGAAAAGAGGAAAAGCAGGGTTTGCTAGTTCAAATGCACCCAATTAAAGGAAGAAAAAATGTTAGGTGTTTTAGGTTGGGTAGGTAGATAATTCTGATGTTGCAGAAGCAGGGTGACGTTCAGTTTTAATGAGTATCACAAACATCATGGCGAAGTGGTTAAAGTTCAGTAAAGCATGACTGACTTCCCCTCTCATTTCCCCAAGAAACCTTCAATAACATCCCCTAGGGATATTGAGATTTGCTCAATGGTCCTAAGCCATTTCATTTTTGAGGATTACTAAGTGAAACGTTGTGTTTACTTGGTCAAGACAAGCCACATTTCTTGTGTAAACATAATCATCCCATTTCCCTTTCATTTCCTAAAAAATCAAAGTTTTGCCTGATAAACTTAGCATTTCCCTATCATTTGTCATATTAACACCCTAACTTTATTATATAACTCCTATATTAAGTTTCCCTACCCCTACTATATATAAAAAGCAAAAAACCTAAAAACATTATACATATCCCGCCCCCGCCTAATATGGATATGTTTTAAAAATTTCTTGGGAGTCATTGGTCCACTTGGGGCCAATGACAACCCACCACGTGTGCCACCGAGATTTGTTAGACCTTTGGTCAAACAAATAACCATGTCCGCCACGCAATAAACTGGGTTTTAATTAACGTTTGGTTAATTAAAAAACCATATCCACATTTCCCGATAAGCCAAAGTTTTTAACCCTCCAAACATTATAAAAACATTGAAATATCGTGCGTGCTCCTTTCATAAACCTCTGACACGTTACCTTCTCGTCAACCGTTGGATCGCGCTCTCCATATCCAACAACCCTCATCAATATCGGAGGCGCCCGATGTCTGGTCATTAGTACCTGATGGATGACGGTATTCCTGCCGTACCCAGGGACACCTGTCGCGTTTTCATTGCATCGGGCCCGCTTTGACATAAACTGCCCCTAAACCAAAGGCGGTCCGATGGAAACCATAAACCGCCGTTTGTCCTGCTGCCCGCGTCACCATCCAGTCAGCACCACGTCATCACCTGCGCTACTGTTCATCCATGTGTCCGCCATGTCATCCTCCGCGTCAGTGACCACATCACTTTCCATACTTCACTATTGGACAAAAGCTATGTCATGTTGACATCATCCCCAAAAAGCGCCAAAAGCCCAAAAAGTCCAATTTTTGTTAAAAACTCGGGAAATCAGTTGTTTTTGTTCATTTCTATTTGGTTGACTTACGCACCCTGTGCATGTGAATTACATCCAATTCAACGCCAACGTTACAGTCCGCCACCCAGGCAAATTCACTCTGCAAACCCGGCCTCCTTCGCTCAGTCTGAAACTGCATTTCACACCAGACGTCCATATAACAGGTATTTACCCGGAATTCACTCGTAAACCCTGTTTTTCCAAATTTTTCTGTAAGAATCGTCCGGACGACCAGAATTCCACCAAAAATCACAGTCCTGCCCCTATACCTCTGCACTGTAGTCACCACTATACCCATTGGTTCAAAAGTAACCCTGTCAACTTTCGTTCCCTATGCAAACTCGCCCATCGAGCTGAAATTCAAGCTCATTTTCTCTGAATTCCACTCACAAATCCAACAAAGTCAGTCTATAACCCCAGGTAAAAGCGTAGTGAGCTGATAAAAACAAGCATTTGCCAAAATTTCTTTCCAAACCACCTATCTGTAACCTTCCTCTGCAAAAAGAATCCAAGAAATACCCAAGTATTGAATTAAATTTTTCAAATCACCTGCAAAAGGAGCGCCATTTCCACTGTTTTATCCAGCTTCCCCACTACACTCTGCAAAATTTGCCTTTTCTACCATGAATGTTACCCAGTGAGGTGACTATAAGATAAAACTCAGTCTGCAATATCTTGAAAAAAGCCTGAGAGCCAGAGTTCTATTTTCTATTGTTGCATAAACCTACATTCCAATCAAAACACAAACAGTTGCAGCATGGAGGCTCCAGTGGCTCTCAACATTGCACCCTTGAATGCACCACATAAGGACTTGGAATGGTTACCTCTTGCAGACGGCGAATTCTAGATTAAGGATATGATGGGTCTCAAGTCTCACCTGGAAACCTTTTGTCAATTTAGAAATAGCCACAGAAACAACATTGATGTCCTGAGAATCTGGGAATCCAATATGCCTATCTATTACCTCCCTTCAGTCAATGTGCTACCTGATTTCATTCATTTATGCTGTGAAAACTATGATCCCACACAAAGAGCAATTCTCACTCCATCTGGACCTGTACTGTTCTATATTACTCCTCAGTCCATAAATGAGATGTTGAACTTTGAGCCAACTCAGCCTCTGGTTCCTCTCACCATGAAACTCCTGCTTGATCAAGGTGCAAAGCTGCCTAGCTCTGAAATAACAAGACTAGGTCAGTTGTTTATGTAACCATAGTTCCAGCGTGATCATCCTCCACCTTATCATCAAGTCTCATTCAATGAGACATGGAAACTCCTAATAGACATGATATCCTACATTTTTGGATGCAAAACCAGTGAGTTTGTTGATGAAACCGTGTTTGTGATAATGTCCATATTCACTCCAGGACAACCCCCCACTCTCATGTATGACTATGCCACCTTCATAGCAAACAAAATCCATGAGCAATTTATGATTTTGGAGAGGGAAAGAGTGTTCAAGTATACATCCTACATATATCATCTGCTGCTGTATTATCATCCTGATAGTTTCCAAGTTCCTCTTAAGAAACTAGACTCCAAAGGAGAGAGGAGATCTGTCATTTTCTGGACCTCAGTTTTCCATGAAGTTCACCTCTCACCTTATACATATTGTGAGTTCATTGAACATGTTCATTTACCCAGCCACTTGCCTGTTGATGATGACTCCTCCTAGCAGGCTCACTGCTGAAATGCAGAGAATTTTACATCTTTCAAGGGGCTACAACATTGGTGACTGGTATTTCTACCAAAACCATATAGTGATCATGATTTATGGTTGTGAATTATCCCCCTACAAGCTGCCAAAATATGTCCCCATGAAACTCTTTGCCTTGGAATATTTCAGGCAATTTAGTAGTGTAGATTTGACTCATTTCCATGGAAAAAACAAAAAGGCACAGCTCAAGATAAGACATCAATTGGGACCTTTTGTCTTCAATAAGAGGGAAGAAGCCTGGAATGATGCAGGCAAGATGCTAAGAGATGAACTTATGCTGAAACAAAGTTTTTATTGGGCACCATATGACCCTGAACATTTCATAAGCTTTAGAAGAGTCAAAAACAAGATTTCAGGATATGTGCACTAGCCAATCCCTCAAATTGAACAATATGCTAATCGACAGGAATGGATAGAGGGCACACTAGTTGAAGATCTTACTGAAGAAGAAAGATTACAAAAAGAAATAAAATACTTTGAGAAGAGAATTGACCTGGATTATTTTGCACAGGTCCCTTTCACACGGCCTCAACATATTGGAACGAGCACATCAGTTGCTACACCTTCACAACAACTTGCTCAAGAAACCACTCCACCTGCAGGAAAAGGAAAAGAAGTACAGCAGTCAGAGCAACAAAATACAATGGCAGATCAGCCATCTACAGCTCAGGAAAAGGGTCAAGAACAAGGCTCTTCAATATAAGCAAAAGCAGCAGAGATCCCTGTGCTACAAACCTCTCATAATGAGGAAAGAGCCAAAGAAAGGGACAGACCAGAAGAGACACCCATAGGGGCATCTACAGATCAACAAGGTGAGAAGAGACAAAGGCTAAACCCCTACTCTGAGGAAGAGTTCACAGAAGAAACAACAGGCAACCTTAGGGGTGAGGGAACATCTGAACAGCAGATCCCTCCATTTTTGGAAACATCGACTAGCTCATTTCAGCATGAGCAAGAGAGACAGCCTGGTGTGGAGGTTACATCCACCAAGCAACAGAGCAAGCAAGGCTCTGATATTAAGAGAGAATTCACAGAAATCAAGGCTAGAAATGAACCAGTGAGATTTCAGCTATATAACCAATTGTTAAGAATGGCTCCCACCAATCAACAAAGGCTAATAGCAGCCTATGATATTCAAGCAGGGAAGATGACCCTTAGTCACTTCAGGCCCAACATACAGCAACCACAGTCAGCTGCTGATTACATCAGGACCAATCTGGAAGTTCTTGCTAAAGACATCCACCCAATAGACCAGATTGAGTTACACAAACAGGTTGGAGAAATGGTATACTCCACCTTGGCAGACAAAGCATTAATGGCTCATAAACTGCAGAACTCATTGTATAACACTTTTGCCCAATTAGAGCTGGAAAAGGCCTCCTCATTAGCCAAGGATAATATAATAAAATCCTTGGAAGAGATTATCATAGAATTGGGACAGGATCCCAAGGATCCCAAAGGCACACAGGCCTTAATAAGAACGAAGGAGGAAGACATAGCAGCCTTGAGAAGACAACTTAAGCTGCCAGCTACAATACACCCTCAGACCACAGAGGTGGCATAGCAAAAAGAAGAGGAGGATGTGGTCAGTTTATTGATGAGGATGAACCAAAGATTGCTGGATATAGAGAAAGCCTTGGAAGCAGCTCTATAAGGAAAACAGGAGGAGTTGTCCTCTCAGCCAGCTCAAACAACTCCAACTCTCACAGCTCTTCCTCCAACGGTTACCATAACAATCCCTCCCACTGATCCGGCATCAACAGTAGGTACCTCGACTTTAGCAGCAACTATAGAAGCAGCAATACAAGATTCCAACTTGAGCATGGAAGAGATGATGAAAGAAATAAAGGCTTTGGAAGTCCAAATGGCAGAATTAAAGGAAACCAAGGAAAAACTGGCCAAAATTGAGGTAAGTTATGACAAATCAAAAATGATTGTAGCCGGGAAGACAAGGGAAGTGAAGGCCTTAGAGAATAAGATAAAAGCCTTGGAGAAGGACCTCACTCTTCATAGAACTCTAACAGAAATCAAGACCATTTTGTGGGATAAGATTGGCCAATCTATTGCTGATCAATGGACAACAATACAAACTATTTTTGACCAGATGGAATTGATAGGGGTAGCTCAATATGAAACTCAAAAGGCCAGAGTATTATTGGCAAACAAGCCTGAGCAATCCAATCAAATGATTCATTTTTTGAACACTCATACTAGTGACAATTAGCATCTGTAGACATTCATAACAGGACATAGACTATTTTGAGAGTCAAGAAGGTGTTGACTATGAGGAATTTTGTTCAAACTGTAGAAAGAAAATGTCAGGAAATGTAGACAGAGATAGATGCCTTCAGACAAAAAATTGCAATATTACAGAGCAAAGGTTTACCTAGCCTAGTCACTAGCAATGGGAGGCTATTAAAACAGGAACAGTATGCTCATAGGCTAAATACCTATGTGAAAAATCACATTACAGCATCGTCAAGCAACTCAGAAGAGACAGTGCCTCCCTCTGGACAAAGTTTATATGATAAACTGGAAAGTTTGTTTTTTATTGAGCATGAGGTAGCACATCTCTTTGATTTCCAACCAAATTATTACAGGTACACTGAAGTTGATGAGACATTGATTAAATTGAGAAAGCATCAATTACCAATAGATCAATGGTGGCAGAGCATGCTGGAGGTCTTACCAAGGTAGTTTGGTTCTTCTTTTTTGTAAATTGTCTGCATTACAGGTAAATGGTAATATAAGGGTCTCCTATCAGAAAATCAAATCAACCAAGGAGGGAATTCGCGCCAAAAAGGTGAAACAAACTCGGGCACAGGTGGCAAGTGAAAGCACATCAGGAACGCAAAACAGGGAAGCAGCCATCAACCGACTATCAAAGCCAAAAAGTCAGCAATAACAGGACACCTAAGGCAGCCAGTACAACATAGTTATTTCCTCATTTATTGCTGCACGGTTTTCCAGATCAGTTATTGCCCCTGCGAGAGTAGATGGATAAATTTATTTCTTGATATTTTCCTATGAGATATTTTGTAGACTTCTTATAAATACTTTCTGAAGTGATGTATTATTGTTGGCTGATGAATATCATTCTGGACCTAATTTGTAAATTTTGAGAACTCTTCTGAAATAAAATTGCTGGAATGCTGTGTTGGTGAATTTGCTGGTTGTGAAATCGATGGTTGAAGGACATATTGCAGAATTCTTGTGTTAATACATGGATCAATAAGTTTTCTTTACTCTTGTGTTACTGTATTTGTGTTTTATTTATCATATGAATATCATGTTCTAAGTTACAGGAAAAATGGATAACCCAGAATTTACTTTGCTGTACTCTGTGTTCGATTCCTGTAGTTTTTTATGTTTTCCATAGGACTAGCATAGGCAAGAATTCTTAACTGCTCTTGTCTCCCTGGTTCTTCCACACTAAATATCATCAAGGAATTCTTAATTGCTCCTTGATAATATTTACACAATTTCCCTCTGTTAACATAATGAAAGATTCTTGATTGCCTTTCATTTCATCCTATTTCAGCGTCAATGTTGTTCTATGTTTAATTATCTTGCTCTGCAATTTTCCTATTGCCAAAGAAACCATACCCATAAGTTTATTTCCATTTGACTCCATCAACCCAATGGTCTGAACTTCTCTCAACTTACTGCCTTGCTCTACTGAATGTCATCTTCCAAACACCAAACAAAACTTGTGCTTCATAACTAGCCTAACATATAATCAAACAAGTCTAAATCACAAAGATAGAGCCCTCTCTGGTTGCAGATTGGCTAGGATCTGCAACTAAAAGATTGGTTAGTGGTTACCTCATCCGTATTCCCTTCTGGAGCCAGGGAACAACCTGAGTTATAACATTATTGGTGAGTTCGCTGGGACCTGAATCGAAGGTAATTAGTCTCCTTGTTTCAAACATATTCAAAGGAAAAATACCAAAAACAGATTTAGAAGCTAGCTCCAAAAAAGAAAACTCGTTACACCAGATCAAATCCAAATCCTAATCCTCCAGCTATTTTTGAATCCTAACTTGATCCC
The DNA here is from genome assembly GCA_000404065.3 of Pinus taeda. Taxonomy (NCBI): domain Eukaryota; kingdom Viridiplantae; phylum Streptophyta; class Pinopsida; order Pinales; family Pinaceae; genus Pinus; species Pinus taeda. Next base: position 129,544 of record APFE030183617.1, read on the forward strand.
TAAAACCCTTAGGAGACAAGAAATTTTAGAAACTGTTGATTTAGACCTTGATATACTTTAGCAACACCTTACAAAATCTGAGCTTACCCCTGGGACAACAACAGTCTTTTCTGTCAATACTACAGCCTCTCCAAGTTCTTCATCCACACCTCAAAGTATCCTCTCCACTCCCCCATACACTACTCATATTCCCACTCATGTCCCCCCCATTCCAACCGTCTTATTCCTTCCTGCTGTCCCATTTATCCCTATAAATATGGCCAACCGTTATGCTCCTTTGCAGTTGCCTGCCAATCCAGGGGCCATGCCTCAAGACTAACAAAGTAAAATCACCTAGTTTGATGGTACTAGCTCCTATACAGCTCAACAACACACGAAGAAAATGCAAGATTATTTTGAGAACTATGAAATTGATGATGATGATGTGAGAATGAAAATATTTGTCCAAAGTCTAACTGGTGATGTGAGGACCTGGTTTAGAGCACTTGCTACAAATTCTATAGCCAATCCAGAGGCCCTATATCAATCCTTCTTAAACAGATGGGAAAAGAAGAAAGACCCTTTACACGTTTTAACTGAATATGACAACTTAAAAAGGGGCCCACAAGAAACCGTTCAAGACTATTGTGCCAGGTTCAAGAATGTCTATAGTGCCATTCCTCAGAACCTTAGACCTACTCCTGACCTTGCCTTGATCAAATTCCCTGATGGATTTGATTCGGACATGGCATATCAGCGGAGGGAAAGAGCCCCATTAAGCTTGGCAGACATGCAGAATATAGTTGTTAGTGTAGAGGAAAACTTGATTGCTAAACAAAACCGGGCTAGAACTGAAAGAAGAACGACTTTCAAAGAAGAGCCTTCAGCATTTGAGAAAAAGCTAGATGCAATCATTAAAGGTATGGATAGATTAGGAGATAGAGTGGGGACTATTGAAAGGAAATCATCCTGGGAAGGACAACCAAGTAACACAACAAGAAGCCCAAACTTTAGAAAGAATCAAAACCCTAATACTGGAAAGACTGGCCTTGATCAGAACATCAGACCCCCATTTCAAGAGAATTATGCTGAAGCCTCAACCTCTAGTGAGCCTACAAAGGACACACAAATTAATATAATGGGTTTAAACGGCGAGCAACAAATTTTCCTGAAACAAGATGATCAAGAGGCTCATAATTTAAATCAATTTCAAATCAAGTCTGGAGAATCATTTGATTTCAAACAAGGCTATGATGCAGCAATCTATGAGGTTCATAAGCAATACAAATTGAGAAGTAGAACAATAAATGTACCTGAACCTACCAAGTTGAAAGATACCAAACAACCCAAGAGAGCTAAGGATACTTCTCCCCTCACAGAACTCCCTGCTGAGACAAACCTCAACCCAAAAGAGCCCATCATAGAGGACATTTCAGACCTAGAACCATCAAACAATCAACCATCTTTTTCATCCTTTCCAAAAGAAAGTTTAAATATATCTACTTTAGTGAATTCCAAAGCAGATGCAGTTCCTTACAACAGTCCTGATAAACAAAAGAACATGGAAAACACAATAGAAAAGGAAAAGTCTGTTGTCCACAATACAAGAGTTCAAGTGGAAAAACCTTTCAACCTAGAAACAGAAATAGGAAAGATAAAAATAGCCATGCCACTGTCAGAATTGGCTAAACATGAGGTCTACAGGGAACAGACTAATAGGTCACTGCAAATATCAAAGACTAGGGATGCAGTCAATGTCCTAGATGACCAACCAGAGCTATTTTTTGGTCCTGAAGTCAATGGTAAGACAGTAGATGGAGGAGTTCCTCCATTATATGTAAGCTTGAACATTCATGACAAAGTGTTACATAATGCAATGTTTGATTCCGGTGCTTCCCATAATCTAATGCCCAAGTCAGTGATGGAAAAGTTGGATCTAGACATCACAAGGCCATATAAGGACTTGTTCTCATTTGATTCCAGCCAGGTCAGGTGTCTAGGCCTAATTAAAGACCTTTATGTATCTTTAGTGGAATATCCAGCCAAGACAATCTTGATGGATGTGGTGGTGGCTGATATCCCACCTAAATATGGCATGCTCTTATCCAGATCTTCGGGTGCAAAACTC
>APFE030183627.1:0-36008 GCA_000404065.3 Pinus taeda
TAATCTGGTAGTGGATTTTAAACCACTAGGTTTGTGCTCCCAAACCTATATTCGATGCAATGAAAATCATGGCTCACATAAGATTACTAGTGTTAAAACAAAAAAATGTATAAATAAATTCAAAAAACCACATGTGTGTTCCTATCGCTAAAAGCATGCATGTGTTCCTAGTGGTAGGAATGCATGCACATGTGTTAGGAACTTTAACACATGGGAAATGGTTTAGGTGGGGTTGGAAGGGAGAGGGAGTGATAAAGAGGCCAAATGGGAAAGAAGACGGGGGGATAAAAATGAATGGGTGAGGGAGGAGAAAATAATTGTAGATAGAGAGAGCGAATGTTGAAAAGTGATAGAGATAGGTAAAGAGTGTGGGGGAGAGACAGAGAGAGCGTGTTGTGGGAGACACAAGGAGGTGGAGAGAGAGAGACAAAGTTGGAAGGGGGTTATTCTAGAGGAGGGACTGAGGGATAGAGAGAGGGAGGAGAGAGAGAGTGTGTGAGTGGGTGAGTGAGTGAGAATTGTGTAGGGGGGAGAAATAGAGTGTGTTCCTTGTGTTATCAATGTTCACACATTCATGTAGTTTGGAACTTTAACACATGGGAAATGGTTGAGGTGGGGTTTAGTTGAAGGGGGGATGAGGGAGAGATAAGAAGGCCAAGGGAGATCAAGAGAGAACAAGGGTGGGGAAGAATGAGTGGGTGAGTGAGGGGCAAAGAGTGGGAGAAAAAGAGAGAGAATGAGAGTCAAAAGGAGAGAGAGATAGGTACACACAATAGGGAATGGAGAGAGAGGGGAAGTGTGAAGGAGAGATGGAGAGAGAGTTGTGAGAGACATGGGGAAGAAGAAAGTGATCTAGTTTTTGGGTGTCATTGTGAAGGAAGGACTAAAGAAAAGGAAAGAGAGTGAGTGAGTGGGAGAGAGGGAAGAGAAAGAGAGAGACTTGAGGAGGGGTGAAGAGAGAGGAAGAGTGAAAGATAAATAGATGATGTGGGGAAGAGAATGAGAGAGGGAGAGGGGGCGAGATAGAGAAAGAAAATGATAAGGGGAGGGAGACAGAGCTATAGAGAGAGAGAGAGAGAGAGAGAGAGAGAGAGAGAGAGAGAGAGAGAGAGAGGTTGTTGTGAAGGAGGGGTCGAGGGAGGGAGATGTGGATACATAAATAAAGGAAGGGGGAGGAATATGGGAGGGAGGGAAAGAAAGATAAAGAGGGAGTGAAGGGGGAGAGAGAGAGAGCTACAGTGGGAGAGAGAGGAAAGAAAGATTGATAGAGAGAGAGAAAAGTGGGGGGAGAGAGAGATAGTGAGAGATAATGAAGGAGAAGGAGAGAGGGATGGAGATAGAGACAAAGATAGAGGGGAGAGAGGGAAAAAGAGAGTGGGGTAGAGTGTGAAGGAGTAAGGAATGGAGATAGAGATGGAACTGGAGGGGAGGGGTAGAGGGGAAGAGAGAGGAAAGAAAATATACATAGAGAGGAAAGGAGAGAGATGGAGAGAGAGAGTGTGATGTAAGAGAGATAGAGGGAGAGAAAGGGAGAGAGAAAGAGAGAGTAAGGGAGTGAGGAGAGAGGGAGGTAGGTGAGAGAGAAGGAGAGAAGGGGGGAGAGAGAGGAAGAAAAGGAGGGTTGATAGAGAGAAGGAGGAAAGGAGAGACAAAGGAAAAGTTGAAAGGGGGTTTTTGTGAAGGAGGGATTGAGGAAGCAAGAAAGGTATAAAGAAAGAGATGAAGGGGGAGAAACAAGGGGTGGTAGTTATGGAGGTGTTGTAGCGGCTACAACCACCCTCCAAAATTTGCATATGCTTCGATTTTGGAGCCTTCCTTCTTAACCAAGACAACTCATCTCACACTGATCCAGGTATTCCTGCTTCGACTAAGACTCATGTTTCATTTTGGATTATTTTTTCTTACTCAGTTCCTTTTCTAATTCACAAGTTGATCTCCTAACTTGGTCCCACAACAATTCAAGTCTTGCCCCCAAAAATTTCACAATACTTAAGGGCAACCATCCTTAATGATGGGAATTGTGCAATCCTCACTACTAGTGAGCCTTGAGGTCAGAAAATGTGCAGTCATGAGGAGGCAGCCCAACATTGAGACTATAAATTGTGCAACCCTCACTGAGCTAAGAGACGGTGCGGTGCACTAACCTAGAAAATTGCCTAGTTCCTAGAACTGAATTGTCCTTCTTGGCAGTGTGCATGGCACGTATCCCTGGAAAAAGAAGAAAAATAAAAAAATATCCCTAAAAAATAGGGATCTATTTTTACTATCCTGAAGGAGACACTTGCACTATTTTTAGAAACTTTCATAATGTTTCATTTTTTCCTTGATTTTAGTAATGTGCGTTATAAACCCTAATTTGTCCAAATCTATTTAATCGAAGCTGCTAGATCTCATTTTCACATTTGATCTCAGAGCTCTATTATTCTCAAGGAGATCAAGGAGCCTTCGGTGTGAACGTCATCTATTTTTCGGGTGAGTTTTTATTTTGTCATCTTTTGTCTTTTTTCGTGTTAATTTTTGTTTTTTGTCTTGTGTGGGTGTTGTTTCACTTGTTTCTCTACATGGTTGTTGGCATTTTATCTTGTTTTAACTTGTAGAAGTGTTTTTTAAAGTTATAGATTTCCTTTCCCAAGTGTTGCATCATTTTTCTTGTTTTTTCACCAATGGTCGTCGTTACGGTGACTCTCCTCGCTTGATTTGTTTTCCTTCCATTTGATCAATTTTTGTACTTGATTCACATGCATTCATTTTCACTTAGTTAGATATGCACTCAATTTTACACTATCTCTCAAATCTTCTTGTTTTTCACACTTCCCTTAGGCAGATATGGAGTTCCCTTGGTTGGATCTTACTTTGCACAACTGGAACTACGCAATATGGAGGCTCAATCCACAAGCTTGGCCTCTGTAATTACGCAGTGTGTAGTCTAAAGTGCATCCAACTCAAACTATGCAGTTCTAGGAGCCAACCTCTCAGCTTGACCACTGGGATTACACAATGTGCATTCTCTCCTAGACCTTTGCTTAGGCTAAATTGTGCATTGCACAGTTCTAGTCATCATGCTTCCACCTTGGTTGCTGTTACTGCGGAGTGTGTAGTTCCCGAAGTTAGCCAGTCCCCCTGTCAATAAAAATTGTGCAATCCCTCACATCTAGTGCCCATCTTTCTACTTGAACTTGCCTTGAAGTTGTCTTGCTTTAAACTAACATTTGCTTGCCATTGGTGTCCTCTCTGTCCCACAGGTACAATAGTTGTTGAGCATCTTAACATTAGTCACAATTAAGATGGAATCTAAGAGAGTTGCATCAAAGGAAACCACTGAGAACAATACTGGGGAAGCAGTTGAGCAGACATCATTTGATTTACCGGTGTATGTCGATACTCAACAGTTTATAGAGAAGGGAACAACCCTAACATGGAAACAGATCAAAGGAAAAGTTTCAAAGGACTTTGAGGCAGACTTAGAGGACTGGAAGGTTTATCTTAGTATCTGGTAGTCAACGTTATACAAGGTTGCATGCATGTACCCCACCTTCCCATGTGCAGACATCATCAACTGGAATGTCTCACATATGGATGAACACCATGACATTGAGGAGTTCTAAAGGGCAGAAGCTTGTCATCTTCAGGGCAGAATAATTTCAATAGATGTATCACTTACTCGAGCTAGTGAAGCACATGGACTCACTTTTCTATGCCACCCACAGTTACGTGAACACAAGAGACATTAGCATGCACTAGGTGAAAGAGCCATCGAATTTACGATAGACACCCACCCATCTGTACAAGACAAAGTCCCTTAGGAAGGCTTACTAGATTGTAATTATCTTTGCTTGCAAAATCCATGGTCAAGTGAGAAAAGAAACCTTTCATGAAGGGTGGGAAATTACTAGACCAGTTGGTGAGTGACAGGAGGCCATTCAACTGGTTGGATCTGTTGGGTCAACAATTGAAGGCCCATGTATCTCAGGCTTGGCATCCACCCAAGGATGAGAGGCATGGTTTTATATGACTATATACTTATTGGATGCAATATGTGCACAACAACAATTCACTAGCATGAACTAGACATGGACACCACGAGAGACTGTCGTGAACATTTATTGCAAGTTACTTTCAGAATGTAGTTATCAAGGAGTAATGGCATGGCTAACTAACCACTTTATCATCACACTATACAAGCTTATATTTGAACAAGATCCACCTTGCATGTCCCGAGAAGAAATGGAGGTGATAATAGACGTTGTGGATTTGTATGTCTCTCTAGGTGGCACCTTCATCAAAGTGTTTGGTAGAGAGAAGCCTCTGCATGTCTTACCAAGGTATGCCACTAAAAAATTGGTCATGCAAGAAGTATCATACCACCTCGCTACAGGGTTCTCAACAACACTGCATAGGAAGAAGAAAGTGTCATGGCCCACTCTTCCTTTTTAGATCAGATTATACAAGATTAAGAAATTTAAAGTTGCAGATGTTGAGGCTAAGGACATAATCAAATTCAAATTCAGCACCAAGGACTTTAATATGTATGATCCCCACCGTATTTGTAAGGACCACTGTACTAGAGTTTACTTTCTATGGATCAGTAGGGCATTTTATTAGCCAGAGGAGGATCCTTGGAGGTACTTCTATAATGCCTCTAGACTTAATGAGTCGATTATTATAGCAAGGAATTTGAAGGTTTCTCCATATAGAAATTTTGGAAGCAACAGTAACAATAGCAGAAGGCAACAATCTTGTGTAGGACAAGAAAAAGAGAAAGATTGAATGATAGTCTAGAAGGATATAAAATCTATGAAGTGAAGGCATATCATCTTATTGTGAAGGCATCTTTGGCAGCAGAAGAAAAGAGGAAGTAGAGGATGCAGAGAGTAGAGTGGAGGAATAGAGAAAATCAGAGGTTACAGGAAGCAAAACTAAACCTGCAAGACAAAGAGAAAAATTTGAAGGAAGAACAGAATTGAGGACGAGAGAACAGGAAGAGAAGCAGAAGCAGGAATAAGAACAAAGGCAATGTGTGATGATGAAGGAAACATCATTGATATGGCTTGAAGATCCGGAACAAACAACAGATTAAGGGGAAGGTGAATAGATGCAAGATCAAGAGCTTGCTCAGCAAATTAAGTAATTGATTGAAATGAAAGACATGGAGTTGCAACAGGTCACAACATGAAGATGTTGACCTGATGTCGAGAGCAACATAGGTCATCCCTTAGTCTCCACCACCTCCAGCAACAGATCCAAGCTTGAGCGATCAAGGAGATGATGTTCTCCTTGATGATGATATGGTCATGGATGTGTATAATCTATCATTTGATGAGTTACAAAATATGATTGTACAAGCACATAGGAATCACTTTCTAGATGATCACACATCACCTACATTCATCAAAGAAAGGGTGATAGTGTCAGACACCAGGAAGCATCCAACTTCCATTTTCGAAGCCAGATTGGCCAATGAAGGAGCAATAAGATAAAATGTTTGGTATTTGACAACCGAGAATGAGCAACTAGTAAAGAACTTGCAGGCTTCCAAATAAGAGGCAGAACAACTCCGAGTAGCAGCGTAGAATGTAGTTTACACATTGGGGGAGATGAGAACAACTATACTTTCTATAGTATCAATACTTAGAAAAACCATGCGAAATATCTATGACAAGTTTTTCACCGTGCATAAAGAAGTTGTTTGTTTGCATGGCCTATAGCAACAAAGAAAAGAGTTTGTTAAAACTCTAAAAAACATAAATGTTACCATCACCTATGTACATGAGTGGAAAATGCAGTTCAAATGGGCAATGCTTGACTTAGAGAAGAAAATGAAGCCATGGGAAGAGATGGATAAAGTGAAGGTTTGAATATTGATTTAGAATAACAAATAACTCACCTCATTTATTGGAAACACACAGGCCTCGTATGTGTGGTTGTATAGTAGTTTGGATGTCTTAGTGAGAACACACCACATCCCATCGTTCAGTTCCTTCACCAAAGCAAAACCCAAGAACCAAGTTTGACAGGAGGTCAAAGAGTACTTGGAGTAACTAAGACAGGAGACCACAAAGGAAGACTTGGAGTTGAACACACACAACATGTAGAATTTCATTGGTGATCCTATCAAACTCAAGACAATGTTGCTTATGTTTTAGAATGAGTTGGCCACAGGTTCCAAGACATTGTACCCAGATGCAATGGAGGCTAGATTTCACTTCCAGTAAAACATGGTTAAGCAGTTTGAGGACACCATCAGACAGTACCAAGCTTGGCACCAATATGTGACTGAGAAGCAGCAAGTGGAGGTCTTTGAGTGGGACTTCTCCCAAACTCTAGCATCATAGTGTTGTGTCTTGTTAGGCTGCCTCCACACTATTTTGTCTTATATGGGTACTAGTGGAAAATGTAATGATATTCATAATTATCTTGTAAGTGAAATTCCAAGTGTCAATATTGGAATATAAAAAGTCACCATGTAATGTAATGTGTCATTTTGTAAATAAGTTGAAGAGTCATGAGGGTAGTCCAAAGGTCACAAAGGGGAGTTGAAGAGTCACCCCCCTCTTGTTATAAATAGAACCTCATAACTCATAGAACAAACTTTTGGGAGCCAAGGTTTTCGTCAGCCTTAGGCTTAGAAAGAGCTTGGGAGTATTGTGAAGAGCCTTGGTTTCTCCATAGCCTAGAGAAAGTATACTTATTTGGAGCAGGTGTTCTTGACTATAATTTTCCACTATTGGGGCTATTGGTCATCAATGGTGTATGGATGGATGGAACTTTCACTTATAATAATAAAATCAGAGCCAACATGCTCAAAATGAATATGTTGTTAATATAGTAGGACTATTCTTAGTGTATTAGAAATGTATGTTATTCAACTTACGCATATTCTTATGAACTATTTTGTTTTCAGTTGTACGAATATTTTTGAATGTGTGTTTTTGGATTAACTCATCACTTTAACTTGTGGACTATTCAACATCTTAGCTTGTGATGTCATTATCCTCATGTGTTCCTTTCAAGTTGCATACTATTACAGGCTTCCAAGGGGCCCACTTCCTTTTCCCTTCATGTGTTGGAATCTTCGTGCATCACACTTGAGTCTCTGCTAGATCACACTCTTTCTCTTACCCAAAGTTATCATACTTTCCTCTGTGCATTTTTGCGGTCAAGGCATAAAATTACCACCCATTGTTGGGAATCCTACTCCAAATGGTGTGAGTTCTAGTTGGGACTTCATATTGTGGAGATCCCCTGAATGTTGGAGGGTCCAGCACCATCAAAATTTCTGGCACTAGAAGGAGGGCCAGATGACAAGTTGAGCCCTTGAAGTCTGTTTTGAATTTCTACACACATTTGATGACTTCTCACCAAATCATAACCTCTGCATGTTTTTCTAACTCTATAAATTTGAAAGTGTTGATGAGCATTTTAGATAACTTGTCCAAATTTAAGTACAATGGCGAGGGTGGAATAACCTTGATCAAGCACGCATTTTATTTTCTCGGTTTCTGTGACAAGTATGACATCTAGTTTGAGGATGTTTCCTTTGGGTTGTTTTCTCTCACATTCGAAGGCCGCACAAATAGATGGTGTCACACATTTCCCACAACTTCCATACTCTTTCAAATAGTTTGTTGTTGAATCATGTCACGCTTTCACTCTCTATGATCGTAAATCCCTTAATAAGAAAAAAATTGCAAAAAACACTTGAAAAATCTCTTTAGGATTTTCACAATCATTTTATACATTAATGCTTTGAATTTCTAGAAAATGAAGTTGATTGGGAGTTATTGGCTGAAATATTTCAATATCTTGTTCAAATTTCTGAAAATCCATAGGAGTTAGAATCCTTCGAACGTCTCCCAACATATCTCGGTGTTAGAGCTCTACATCTGAGATAGACAAGGTTGTTTTTCCAAGTGACCCTCTGTCCCCTTCTCATCAAACAGCTCTAGTTCCGGAAGTCGAGGTGGGAGAAGTTGAGAATTCCCTTGTTGATTTACAACCATCTCCTTCTACCCCACTTACTTGGAATTTCTACGCAGAGTTGGACTATGACTCTGATGATTGTGATGAAGTGTTATCTCCTTGTCTTCCATCCTTTGGTCCCTCTAATCATCTGTATTTTGGTGTGCTATGTTTATCGGTTTCAAATCTCTCTTCTGATGTTCACGAGGATAAAGTTCTGGATGGAGACGGTGTTGAACAACCAACCTGCAATATCATTTATGATGAGTATGTGTGGGATTCTGAACAAGAATCTATGATGAAGGATGACCTCCTTCCATCCGCACCTCTTCCTCATTATCCTGACATCTTCCACGATTCTGTGATTTCTATTCAATATTGTGAAAATTCATTTTTGGATGTTTCCACTTTCGATCATTCGAAGAACACATGGAATGCTAGTTTTTTATTTGAATTCAGAGAGGAAATTTTTTTCTTCCTTGATCGTCCAATCTCTCATCTTACCTTTCTAGAAACATAGAGGGTGAAATTTCTTGTTTTTCATCATCCCCTCTTTATGATTTGTTAGATCATGAGGAAGCCCTTGTTCGTGATCTTGAACTTTATAATCATGGTTGTCATTATATTTTCAATCACTCATCTGATCACAATTCTAATTCTTCCACTATCGATCTTTCTAAGCCATTGGTATTTGATGATCCATCTTCTGATGAACTAGAACCTCCCCAAGTTGTCGAGGCACTTCAGCCCGAGCTGATGGTTATGTCAAGTCCTTGTAATCTTGAGGTCGATTCTACTTCCTATCAGAAATGTATTGAATCTCTTCAGGTTCCTCATCACTTTGTTGATCACATTGAAAATCAATCTATCTTACCAGTTTTTCATCCTCCATTTGTATCACACAATCCTATCACTCAATCATTGGAGAAGTCGTATATAGCAAGCACTATTACAAAAAAATAAAAATTCTTAATCTTCATGTTTTCTCATTTTTGAAGTTTGAAAGTGTGTACCTACTTATCTTTGACTCGCAATGTGTTAGGACACCAAGGTACATTTGCAGAATGCATTTCATGCACTTTTCATTTTTTCTTTTCTACGGGTTCATTCAAGCTTAGAACATTATGGTTTGTATTGTCTTATCTTTCTAATATGTTGGTTTTCTTGTATATCTTTCTTGACATACATGTTCTTGCCTATATGGGCCATCCAATGCGATGATGGCTACATTGGAAGTATCACTTTATGTGAATTTGGCCTATGTTCTTCTTAGATTAGGAGTAGAAGTAGTTTTTTTTTTTTCTTGTTTGTTTCCTTGATTTTCTTTACTTTATTTTTATTTTACTCCACTTCTTTCCTTTGATTGTTTTGTTTTCAATTATAGGTTATTTTTCGCATGAAACCATGTTTGGCTTCTTAGACAGGCAAGGTGAATTTTGAAAGGAACTTGTACTACTATGAACACTTGGTTATATATCTATTCCCTATTTATGTGAGTCTTTCATTTCTCCTAGTCGATGATACCCTGATGGAAAATACGTTCCTTTTAGAGAGAGTCATGGAAAAACCATGATGCTTGCACTCTTAACTAGTTCCACATACTCTAATCAGTTTTATATTTTTAGTTAACCATTGTCAACTAAGTCGAGTAGAGTAAGGAGAGGGGAAAAAACTTAACAATTATGTTAGAGGTACATATAAATATCCTGCTCTGAAGGGAAAACCTCTTTTGCTCTCAATAAGTCGGGATCCCTCTTCCGCTTCTTGAAATAAATAAGTGCCTAGGCACAATCCTTTGAACAAATCAAAAAAATGAAAAATGAAATAAAGGGTGAAAGAAGAGAAAGGATTCATGCACAAAGAAGTGAAGCAAGTAACTCTGTCAGGGTACTATCCAAGCCTACCAAGCAATGCTTCTGTTCCTAAAGTTGCTCTGTTAGGGTACTTTCCAAGCCTGCTGGCAGCGGAGCAACACCAAAGATGAAACTAAAACCTTGACAATCTATTTTACTTGTGCATTTATATACCCCTCATCCCCAATCGAAACAAATCACTTTGAGTTGGTTGGGTATGTGTGTTGCTAATGAAGATAATGGTAGGCACTACATGTTTAACTCAATCTTAGTGAATAATCTATGATAATCAAAGAACTGAACAATACTTCTAAAATATTTAGACTCGTTTTGCATGAGAAAAATTCCATACAGAGTGTGTCGTCAATCTTGTAGCGGCTACAACCACCCTCCAAAATTTTTCCTATGCTTCAATTTTGGAGCCTTCCTTTTTAACCAGAAAAACGCATCTCACACTGATCTATGTATTCCTACTTCGACTAAGACTCATCTTTCATTTTGGCTTGTGTTTGCTTACTCAGTTCCTTTTCTAACTCACAAGTTGATCTCCTAACTTGGTCCCATAGCAATTATGAGATTGCCCCAGAAGCTGTGCAATCCTTGAGGGAAACCAGCCTTGATGATGGGAATTGCGCAGTCCTGACCACCAGTGATCCTTGAGCTCAAAAAATGAAAAGTCATGAGGAGGCATACCAAGCTGAGCCGGAAAATATTCTAGTTCCTAGAACTGCATTTTCTTTCTTGGTAATGTGAATGGCAAGTTCCCTCAGAAAAAGCATAAAAATAAAAAGTAAAAACAAAAAGCATCCCTAAAAAATAGGGATCTATTTTTAGTATCCCTAAGGAGGCACTGACACTATTTTTAGAAACTTCTGCCAAGTGTCTCTTTTTCCTTGATTTTAGGCATGTGCATCATAAACCCTAATTTATCAAAATCTATTTAATCGACACTGTTAGAGCTCATTTTCACATTCAATCTTGGAGATCTAGCATTCCCAAGGAGATCAAGGAGCCTTCGGTGCTATCATCATCTCTTTTCCAGGTGAGTTTTGCTTTTGTCATATTTTGCCACATTTTCTTTTGATTTTTTTTTTATTTGGCTTGCATTAGTGTTGTTTCACTTGTTTCTCTGCATGGTTTCCAACTTTTTAACTTTTTTTAACTGGTAGAAGTGTTGTTTCAATTTATAGATTTCCTTTCCAAAGTGTTGTATTAGTTTTTCTATTTTTGCACCAATGGTCATTGTTGCGGGGACTCTCCTCACTTACTTTGTTTTCCTTCCATTTAATTAATTTATACACTTGATTCACATGCATTCATCTACACAGTCATATCTGCACTCAGCTTCACATTATCTCTCATATTAGCTTGTTTTTCACACTTCCCTTGGGCAGATATGTGTTTCCCTTGGCCAAATCTCACTTTGCACAACTGACACTGTGCAATATGGAGGCTCAATCCACAAGATTGGCCTCTAGAATTGTGCAGTTCATAGTCTAAGTTGGCTCCAACTGTGCACTATGCAGTTCCAAGAGCCAACCTCTCATCTTGGCCACTGATACTACATAATGCATAGTCTCTCCCAAGCCTTTGCCCAATATGAACTGCACATTGCACAATTCCAATCAATAGGCTTCCACCTTAGTTGTTGGGAAATGCACAGTGCATAGTTCCCATAGTTAGTGAGTCCCCCTATCAAGAAGAATTGCGCAATCCATCACATCTAGTGCCTGACTTGCTGCTTGAACTTGTCTTGAAGTTGTCTTGCTTTAAACTGACATTTACTTGCCATGAGTGTCCTCTCTATCCCACAGGTGCAATAGTTGTTGAGCATCTCTCCAAAAGTCACAATTAACATGGCATCTAAGAGAGCTACATCAAAGGAAACCACCAAGAGAAGTAATGGGGAAGCAGTTGAGCAAAAATCAGTTGATTTACCAGTGTATGTTGATACTCAATTGTGTATAGAGAAGGAAACAAAACTAACATGGAAACATATCAAAGACACTTTTGCAAAGGACTTTTAGGGAGACTTAGAGGACCGACATGTTTATCTTAGTATTTGGAAATCAGGGTTATACAAGGTTGCATGCAGATAGCCCGCATTCCCATGTGAGGACATCATCAGTTGGATTATCTCAAATACGGATGAACAGACTATGACATTGAGTAGTTCCATGGGGAAGAATCATGCCACCTTCAAGGTAGAATACTTTCAACAGATGTATCACTTGTCTGAGCTAGTGAAGCACATGGACTCACTTTTCTATGCCACCCACAGGTACATGAACACAAGAGACAATATCAAGCATTGGGTGAAAGAGCCTTCGAATTTTTGACATACGCCCACTCATTTTTACAAGACAGAGTCCCTCATGAAGGCTTACCAGCTCTTGATTATCTTTGTTTGCAGAATCCATTGTCAAGAGAGCATAGAAACCTTTCATGAAGGGTGGGCAATCTTACTAGACATCTTGGTGAGTATTGGGAGGTCGTTCAATTGGTCAGATCTGTTGGATCAACAATTGAAGGCCCATGTAGAGCATTCTTAGAATCCGATGAAGGATGAGAGAGAAAGGTTCTATATATACGCATGCTTACTAGATGCAATTTGTGCACAACAATAGTTCCCTGGCATGAACTGGACATGGGCACCACTTGAGACTTTCATGAACATCTATTGCAAGTTCCTTTTAGAATTCAACTATTGAGGAGTAATGGAATGGATAATTGACCACTTTATCATCCCACTATACAATATTATCATTGAACAAGATCCACCTTGCATGTCCTGAGAATCAATGGAGGCGATAGTAAACATTGCAGACTGGTATGCCTCTCTAGGTGGCATCTTCATCAGAGTGTTTGGTGGAGATAAGCCTCTGCATGTCTTACCAAGGTATACCACTGACAAACTAATTAATGAAGAAGTATCATACCACCTCGCTATAGGGTTTTCAGCAGCACTGCATAGGAAGAAGAAAGTGCCATGGCCCACTCTTCCTTTGAAGATTAGATTATATGAGATTAAGAACTTTAAAGTTGCAGATATTGAGGCTAAGGACATAGTTAAATTCGAATTCAACACCAAGAATTTTAATTTGTATGATCCCCACAATATTTGCAAGGACCATTGTACGAGATTTTACTTTCCATGGATCAACTACGCATTTCATTGGTCAAAGGAGGATCCTTGGAGGTACTTCTATAATGCATCCAAACTCAATGGGTAGGTCATTATAGCAAGGACTTTGAAGGCTTCTCCACAGACAACACTAGTTCTAGAAGCAACAACAACAACAACAGAAATCATCAATCTTGTACAGGACAAGGGGAAGAGGAAGATTGTTGACAGCCCAGAGGGAGAGAAAAGATGAAAAATGAAGGTAGATCCTCTTATTGTGAAGGTATCTTTGGTAGCATAAGAAAAGAAGAAGCAAAGGATGCAGAGAGAAGAGTGGAGGAAGAGAAAAAATCAGAGGTTGTAGAAAGCAGAATTGAAGTTGTAGGAAATAAAGAAGAAGATGAAGGAAAAATAGGAGTTGAGGAGGAGAGAAGGAGAAGAGAAGAAAATTTAGGAATAAGAACCAAGGAAAGGTGGGATGATGAAGGAAACAACCCCAATAAAGGTTGAAAGGCCAAAACAACCAACAACTGAGGAGGAAGGTGAACATATGCAAGATCAAGAGCTTTATCAGCAAATTAAGCAATTGATCGAAATGAAAGACATGGAGTTGGAATAGAAGCCACAACATGAAGATGTTGACCTGATGTCGAGAGCACCACAGGCCATCCCTCAATCTCCACCACCTCTAGCAGTAAAACCATCCCTGAGCTAGAAAGGAGATTCTTTTCTCTTTGATGATGATCCAGTCATGGATGTGTACAATTTATCACTCGATGAGTTCCAGAAGAGGATTGTACAAGTGCGGAGGAAGCACTTTCTAGATTATCACGCATCACCTGTATTCATGAAAGAAGGATGATAGTGTCAGATACTAGGAAGCATCTAATTTGCATTTCCAAATCTAGCTTGGTCTATGCAGGAGAAACAAGATCAAATTTTTAGTATCTAATGGCAAAGAATGAGAAACTGGCAAAGAACTTTTAGGCTACTAGGAAAGAGGCAAAACAACTCGGAGCAGCAACGCAGAATGCATTTTCCTCATTAGGGGAGATGAGAAAAATGATACTTGTTGAATTATCAACACATGGACAAGCCATGTGGAAGCTCTATGACGGGTTTGTCACCGTGCATAAAGAAGTCTTCCATTTGCATGGCCTATATTAGCAGAGAAAAGAGTTTATTAAAAATCCCAAAAAAACATGCTGCCATCACATATGTACAGAAGTGGACAATGTAGTTCAAAGGGGCCCCGCTTGACTTAGTAAAGAAAATGAATCCACAAGCAGAACCAAAGAAAGTGAAGGTTCGAATGTTAATTTAGAAAAATGAGCAACTCGCCTCATTCATTGGCAGGACACATGCCTCATATGTGTGGTTGTATAGTAGTTTGGATGGCTTGGTGATAAAACACCAAATCCCATCGATCGGTTCCCTCACCAAAGCTAAACCTAAGAACTAAGTTTGGCAAGAGGTCAAAAAGTACTTGGAGTAGCTAAGATAGGATGCCACAAGGTAAGACTTGGAGCTAAATGCACACAACATGAAAAATTTCATCGGTGGTCCTCTCAAAGTCAAGACAATATTGTTCATGCTTCAGAATGAGTCATACACAGGTTCCAAGACAGTGTACTTGGATGCCATTGAGGCTAGAGTTTTCTTTCAACAAGACATTGTTAAGCAGTTTGAGGACACCATCACATAGTACCAAGCTTGGCACCAATATGTGACCAAGAAGTAGCAAGTGGAGGTTGTTGAGGTGGAGTTCTTCTAATCTCTAGCATCATGGTGTTGTGTCTTGTTAGGTTGTCTCTACCCTATTTTGTCTTATATAGGTATGAGTGAAAAATGTAATATTATTTGTAATTATGTTGTAAGTGGAATTCCAAGTGTCAATATTGGAATATGAAAATTCACCATGTAATGTAAAGTGTCATTTTTTAAAGAAATTGAAGAGTCATGAGGGTAGTCCAAAGGTCATAAAGGGGAGTTGAAGGGTCACCCCCTTCTTGCTATAAATACAATCTCATAACTCATAGAACAGTATTTTGGGAGCCAAGCTTTTGGCTAGGCTTAGGCTTAGAGATAGCTTGGGAGTATTGTGAAGAGCCTTGGCTTATCCATAACGTAGAGTGAGTATACTTATTTGGAGGAGCAGGTGTTCTTAACTGTAATGTTCCAGTATTGGCGCTAGTGGTCGTCAATGGTGTATGCATGGATGGAACTTTCACTTATAATAATAAAATCACAGTGAACACACTTTCATGCATATTGTTAATGTAGAGGACTATTCTTATTGTATTGGCAATGTATGTTAGTTAACTTACACATATACTTATGAACTATTTTGTTTGAATTTGTATGAATCTTTTTGAATACGTGTTTTTAGATTAACTTGTCACTTTAACTTGTGGACTATTCTTTATCTTAGCTTGTGATTTAATTTTGCTCATGTGTTCCTTTCAAGCTATGTCCTATTACAAGGTTCCAGGGGATGCAATTCCTTTTCCCTTCATGTGTTGGAACCTTCATGAATCACACTTGACTCTCCACAAGGTCACACACCTTCTCTTACCAAAAGTTAACATACTTTCCTTTGCATGTTTTTGCAGTCAATGCATAACATTACCACCCATTGTTGGGACTCCTGCTCCAAATGGTGTGAGATCTAGTTGTGACTTCATATCAAGGAGATCCCCTACATGTTGGTAGGTTCAACACCATCAAAAGGAGGGAGGGATAAAAGAAGAGAGGGAGAGATAGGGACATAGTTAGATGGGGAAGAAAGGTAGAGATACAAGGAAGAAGAGAGAGAGAGAGAGAGAGAGAGAGAGAGAGAGAGAGAGAGAGAGAAGGGCTGGCAAGAGATAGAGAGATATATATGGAGAGAGGGAGGGATACAGATAAAGTTGGGGGGGAGGAGGTGAGAGATATAAATATGGAGAGGTAGAGAGGTAGAGAAGGAGAGATAATGGGATATATAGATTAAGATGAATTGGGAAGAGAGATATAGAAGAAGATATCAAGGGAGATATAGATAATTATGGATGAGGGAGAAAGAGAGAATTGGGGGGGAGAAATAATTAGAGATAAGGAGAAAGGGAAAAAGGAGAGAGAGGAGGGGAGGATATAGAGAGAGAAGGAGAGAAATGGAGAGTGAGGGAAAGGGGAAGAGAAGGAGAGAGAGATAAAGTTGGATGGAGGTTGCTCTAAAATAAGTGATTGAGAGAGGGAGGGAGAGAGGGGAAGAATGAAAGATAGAGAGAGTGGTTGGTAGGGGGGCATATAATAAGAGAGGGGGAGGGAGTGAGGAAGAGTGATATAGGAGAGAGAGAGGGAGATTGTTGGTCCTCAATTTTTTCATTAAGAATCCATTGAAACTATCATCATTTTTGCGATTTCACTGCATTTTCCTTCATTTTTACCTCATTTTGCATACATTTTTCCCAATAAGACTAAATAAATCCATAAAAAAGGTACCTTTACCATTTTATTTCATTTTTTGTTATTTTTAAATCTTAAATGATGAAAATTCATTTTTACTAGTTTTTTATAGGAAATAAATTGATTTGGTAATTCTTCCTTCGTTAGGGTATTTATTTGCATTTTGGGGGAAATGAGAACATGAGTTTTATTCCTAGGCTTCACAATATGGAAAACTTCCTCCTAGATCTATGATATCTCAAACATAACATGCTAGTTAATGCAGTAACCAACACTACACCAATAAGGTGATTATGTTGTACTAGCAAGAAAATATGAACCTATTTCTAGAATGCGTGATTTAACATGAAATTGAGTACTTCAGGGATCGAATTAGTTGATTTTGGATGCTAAATAAAGATATAGTTTATTCACTTAGGATTATTAACTTGTTAGTTTCATTTTGGTTTTGTATAAATAATCATAGGAAGTGGAGACTATGGGATTAAGTTTTGTTATACATAAAAACTTTTTATTAAGTGTTGTCCCTATTTCAATCATGAATATATAGTGGTTCTGAGGTTCTACATTCAATATATTTCTTTGTGTGTGTAGGTAAAATCTTAAAGGGCCCTTAATCTCTTACCATTTGTTCTTAACTTTCATGTATACATATTTTAGTTTCTTTTGCATTAACCTCTATTTATATTGCAACAAACATTTCCTTTGATTAAGTGAAATTTTATTTTTAAGCCAAGTCTAATCTTGTTTGTGGGTAAGGATTGGAGTAGTATTAAAAGTATTATTACAAGCCCTTTCAACAATAGGAAGTTGAATAGAGACACTAGAACTTGATTTTCTACTTATTAAGACCCTAACAAATGCTTAATAAGCTAGTTAGACTTGACTCAATTGTTTTCATATGATTTGATTTAGAGTAGTCTTTCCATTTAATGCATAAGTGACTAGAATCCTTTCCCAACCAACAAAATCCACAAGTGAACAAAATATTATTTTGTGAGCCACTTGAGGCATTATATCTAACAACCTAGACTTCTACCTATGCAAACTTTGGTAGCCTTATATTGGAAGTATTAGTTCCTATTATGTTTTGAAAGTTACATTGCTATTCTAGAACTCTATTTACATTGCATTAGTTCAACTAAAGATTGTCTTTGATATCAAGCTAGAATTTGTAATTTTCATTATATCGATTTGATTAGCATTTATGTTTCTCTTTTATCATAGTTGTTAACTTGAACTTTTCTCTTAGTATTTCTCTAGAATTTGTATTATCCCTTATTTTTTGCAATTTTCTTTTAGTGTTACTTTAGAATTTATATTATTCATTAATGTGGCATAATAGGAAAACCTAAGTTAATTCTTTCACATATAGTGAGTGTGCTTCATCATTTTACAAAGCTTCGATTAATATAATGATGTCCTAATTTATGTAAGTAAATTAGTCTTGACATTTTAGCGCCATTACTAGAGAAGTATAACAAGAATTAGTTTTAGTTCTATATAGTTTAATTTTTCACATTGTTTTGATATGAATGTTTAGGATAAGGAGTGAAAGTGGTAATGTGAGAGGAAAGAACGCACACATCCATTTTAGTGAGTTATCATGAACTGTCCTCATGTTTATATGAATAGATTAATTAGGTCTAATAATAATAAAGGATGATTTATTAAAGTTAGATAATATATTGTAGTTGATTTAACTTCAAGACATTAGGTATTGTGGGAACAATTGATAAATGTAAACGAATAAATAGAAGTACAATTACAACTAGGTACATCAAATCAAAAAATATCATTAGTTGTATAAACATCAAGGGAAGGAGAAATTCCAATAAGCTCATTTATTAAAACATCATAAGCAAACCATCAGGTTTGGAATAAGGAATTTTGGGTCCTTTAGGAAGAAGATAGAGATGTTGTATTTTCATGAGAGAGAGAGAGAGAGAGAGAGAGAGAGAGAGAGAGAGAGAGAGAGAGGAAGCAATGGTAGAAACAGAAAGAAGATAAAGAGTAGAATTAGGAGAAAAAGAAAGAAAAACAAAATAATATCATGATGAAAGAGGATGTAGCATAGGAATAGAAAAAAAAGTTGAGAGACAAGAAGGATTTTGAGCACAAGAGTTACAAAATGAATTCGTCTTTGGATTTCTTATTTTGGATGCACCAACAATCTTTGGTTCCAAGCTAAAAATGAAAAATATCCCACCATCTGTACTCCCAAATTTTTATGATATGTCAACTAAAGATCTTGATGCTTTCATTTTTTAGTTTGAAATTGTGTGTCACACTTATGGATACACAGAAAATGCATTAAAACTTTATTTGTTTCCATCTACCTTAAATGAAGCTTCCTTAAAATGGTTTATGGGTTTGACAGAACGTACTATTATGTATGGGGAAGATATGAGAAAATCTTTCACTAATAAGTATCAACCATATTGTAGACCCGGAGACTCTAAGGAGGATAAATTTAGGATGTACCAATAAGAGGAAGCAAGTTTAGAAGACTATTTGGAAAGACTCTCATATAATCTTCAAAAATTCAAACAAAATGCACTAAATCAAAGACACCATGGCACAATTTTCTTAAAAGGTATTAGGGATGAATATATTGATGTACTTAATCTTATGGGAGTAAGTGATATTTCTTACTTACCTTTTGCACAAATATCTGAGTTATGTAGGAAGGATTCTAGAGGAAGACCTAAAGCTAGAAAAGATCAAAGATATGATCTTTCCAAAATCACTTAGTGAATTGTAGGAAGTGTGATCAAGGCATATTTAGGAAGTTTTAAGAGAATTTTAAAATCGATATCTTATGTACACTTAGATCATAGATACATATATCAAAATCCAAGGAGAGAAAAATGAAGCATTGTTAATTTTTTCCTAAGTGTAGGTAAAATCATTCATTAAGAGAATTTTTGTTAGATAGTATTCAACTTTGTGGCATATATGCAAAAAAGTATACAATAGAAAATTGTCCATTTCTAAGATAATTAAAAGAGGCCTACAAATTAGAAGCTAAATGGATGGAATATTTATACCATGTTGCACCTATAAGGCCTTAGTAGCCAAGAGAAACAGGTATGTCCCAAGATTCTACTTAGTAATTTCCTCAAGATTATAATACAAATCTTGTACAAAACACTATGAATTCTCATATGCCTTGGCAAGCATGGCCTTCTTAGCAGGCCCAAAATCAACCTTTTCAACAAAGTTAGTGAGGACCTATTTATGGAAACTAGCATCCTTGTAATCCTCGACAACCATATCATCCCTCATATCCTTAATAGCTATCAACAAAAATATTGTCCCTTTCAAAAATACCAATAGTAGTATTTTCAACAACAACAACAAGTAATTTATTCAATATCCGATTCAAATCAACAACCATAGCTAGTGCTTCCTCTTCCACAAATAACCAAACCACATCAGCTATGGTTTCCTTCTAACCAACCACCATCAATACCTACTCAATTACCATCCTATATAGTGGCTAATCCAAACAATAATAAGGGAAAACATGTTTATAATGCAGAAGAAGGAACATTTCCTACATATTTAATTGTTTATGTACAAGATATCCACTTAAGATTAGGAAAAATATTGAATAAGGAATCCCCAGTAATTATAGAACAAGAAGTGATTCCTAATAAAATTGGCACCACAATTGTAAATAAATCAGTTGAATCTCAAAATTATCAATCAAATTTTGATCAAATAATGCCATTTTTCAAAGAGGTTTTACTTGGTAAAAAATGTGATCTTCCCTAGTTATGATTTCTTAGATGTATTAAAGAAAAATTGGGCCAAGATTCATTTATTGCAAGCTATAAATAATATACCAAATTGTGCAAAGAAAACCAGGAAATCATTTCAAAAGAAATTAAGAAGAAAAAAGAAAAGATCCACCAATAGTACATGTTGGGAAGTTAGTTAGTCTAATGTCAACAAACATTATAATAATAAAATATGTTAATCCAAGTGTGTCAATGGTTACAATTCTTATCAACAATATTTATATTTTGAATACTTTAATTAATTCAAGTGTAGCTATTAATGTAATGATGATGGAAATAACCCAAAATTTGAATATATATAATCTTCGACCACCCACAATGCTTGACTAGCAAATAGATATAGGGTAAAGCTCGATGGTGTAGTTAATGATATTATTGTATCTTTCGATTCATTGGAATATCTTGTATATTTTGTAATTATTCAACCTAAAGCCAATTTGGGAGGACATCCCTTAATCTTTGGGAGACCTTGGTTGGCCACAATTAATGCTTTCATTAATTATAGATGAAGAGGCATAACTATTTCAAAAGAAAACTAAAGTAAGAAAGTTACAATATATCCTCCTACTAAATATTTAAATGAATTCGAAACAATGTAAACTTTGAAACAGGAACTCTGGCCAAAAAAACCCCAAAAGAACATCAAAAACAATGCTAAAAACGAAAAGTGTGTATACTGGAACGATGTTTTTTTTAAGGGTCAATTTTGAACATATTTTAAAAATAGCATTGAAAATGAAATTTTCGTGCAAAAAACACCTTGAAAACAAAAAAGTGGTGATACTGGAATGGTGATTTTTTTTTAGGGTCAATTTTCAACATTTTTAAAAAATGCTAGTAAAACCGAATTTTTATGTGCCAAAAAAAGTTGTTTATGAGGAAAAAAACACACTAATATTTTTGGTAGAATAATATTTTTCTTTCCTAAGTATAAATTCAACATGTTTTCAACCGTAACATGCTAGATACAAAATAAATTGCAATTTTTTCTACCATAAAATTAAGAAAACCATGACATTATGAACAAATTACATGACTAAATTAATTCAAATGTCATTATTTGTATATTGAATGAAACATACAATATATCTCTAATTTAATGTTGCATTTTAGATATTATAAACAATAAAAATTACCATAATTAAGACATATAATCCAACAACATAAAAATGACTCATAACTTCTGATTTAACACCATATGGAAATCAAAATTTTTATTTCAAGATACGATGCAAACGTCAGTTCTATAAACTTTCTTAAACAATTATTCAAAATCACTCATATTTTCTTGCACGCCATCAGAATTCACATCTTCATATGAGTGACTGAATGTTGACGAAGATGTTCCATATTCTTCTCTTTCATCAACTAGTGCCCCATCTCAGTCCACATGCATGCCTACCATTTCAGGTTACAAAATTATTCTAGATCTACGATTGGTTTCAACAGACTCCCATCTCAACACTGTTCCTTCTAGTAACAACCTTTTCAGAATCTCTATTGCCTTGAAGCGAAGAGTTCCTCTCTTTGTTAAATTGAAGTCATAAACAAGTATGTCAACATCCTCCAATTTTAAGATGTCTATGCGGCGGCGATTTATATTTGTACCCTTTCTTTTTCTCTTTCTGCCATGTTTTGTTAGCTACCATCATCTATGGCTTATACACACCATTGAATGGGTGTGTGTTTGTGGCATACCAATGTACTTCACATCTGTAACATCCTCATTTTCTATAAAGACCTTTATAACTTTAGCAACCCAGAATGGATAGCAATTGGGATCTCCATCTGCTAGCACTGTGATCATGCAACCCTCCTTAATATCATGTAATGATCCCCTGTAAAGGTCTTCCATGGCTTCATGATGTGCACGAGATCTTCTAGAACCAATAGACATCTCTCTTTCCTCTGCATATGAAGAATTAATAATACCTTGAGATTTTTGTTGTTCAACAATGTTTATTTCCTCATGTTCATTCGACAAATTTTGTGGCCAAACAAATATATTTTTCAAAGGTATATCTTCATTTGTTGTTTTTGAAATGATATCACTTTGATTATTGAAAAATGGCTCTCACCAAACTGAATCGGCAATGTCAAATTACTCATATGTATATCTAATACATTTTTTAATTTCTTCTAAGTAATCAGAATAATCTATATCTCTATTTTGTCTTCGTGCATTATGAAATTCACCAACTAATTCTAATAACAACATTTTTGATGCAAATATTGGATGATCTGGAATGAAGTTCAAAAATTCCAAACCTAGTGACGGTGCCCATTCTGCAGTAGTTGAATACTTCTTGCCCCATATTAGAGTTTTCCCATCAATTTTTTTGATACGACATTGATGTTGGAAGCTAATGTCATGAAGTTGTTTAATGCATTTCTCCTCACCATGCGATCCCAAAATAAACCTTCGCATGTCAACAGTGTCTTCCAACACATCAAAAGTAGGCTCTGACATGCATGATTTCTTAATACATTCAATTAATGATGGCAAGCTCCCAACTTCCTTCCTCCTCAATGTTACTAAAAAACGACTGAACATATGATCAATATGGTCATGAGTCTGCCCAACAAGAAGGAAACCAACCTTTACCTTCTAAGAAATTCTCAATTCAACAGGCATGTTTAGATATCCAAAAACAACTTGATTTTTATTTTCACGGCAAGTGTTGTCCAATTGTAGATACAAAATTTCAGGAAGATTACCAGACCAATGAGAAATCACATCATGAACTATGGTTATTTTCAGATTTGCATCATTATGAATATTTGGAGCTGTGAAGTACACCCTTGGCAACATTTTCCCATTGAAGACCATACAACTGACCAAATGATACTGAATAAAATTTTCCTCCTATAAATTTTTGGGTATGCGAACAAAATGTGGTAAAAGTGTTTTATTTTGGCCCATACCATCAATTATCGAACCCAAATATTTATTCGGATTATCATAACACTTCTTTTGATGCTTGTATGACTTTTTCCTTTCACTTGTTTGTTGTTTGGATGCTCCTGAAGTTCTTTGACAATTGAATCTACACAACATAAAAGAAAGCCATTAAGAAATGTGTTTTCATAGTTGATGACTATACACTTTTAAAATTTAAAGTTATGAATGCTTACCTCTTTCTAACCCTTCACATTTTTCCCTTTTTTATTTAAGAGAAGCACATGCACTGCAAATCCCCATCCTTGTCTTCTTAGGAATACAGACATTGTTGAATTCTTTCTTCCATGCCTTCACAAAATATTAATATGTAATAAACTGGCCATGTCCCTCAGCACCTTTTGCATATTCTTTGTATAAGTTGTAGATTTCTCATCTTGAAAAATTATCTGGAATATGTATTGTCTCTCTATTTGGCATACACTCTCCATGCTTTGAAAAGAAATATTTCATCCATGACATTGCAGTATTTGATAATGGTCCAAGCTATCTTTTATGACGTACTTCTGAATAAAATGTGGGATCCTTTTCCAAATTTTCTTGAATTCTCGAGAGATGAAAATTCCCCATCGAATGAAACATTTTGAAAGCCTTTCTATAGATAAATAAAGACCCAGTATGATAATCATAACCTAATAATGTAGATTGCATGCACCCAACCAAATATGATTTTTGCATGCTTTTATTCATTGACAAATATCTCTTCCTTCTCTCTAATGAAAATTTGAAATCCATATGTTTCAAGAAATATTTTTGACAACATTCACTTGAAATGAGAGTGCTGATAGAACTTCTTCTCGTCAAGTATTCTTCTCTACCCCTTGTATAACTAGAACATCTTGCATTGATACGAAAAGGTCTGCTCCTACTCCTCAATACAATATTTCTTCGCAACATCTCCATCATTGGATCATCATTTGTATAGGCATTTTCATAATCATTAAGAGGAATGTTATCCACACTATGATCAACTATGCTTTTCAAATACTGACTTGGAGGATATTCTTGATCTTCCCCTTCTTCAGTGCTACTATCATAGTCCTTATAATTGGGACTCAATGGAAAATTTGACTCGATGTTTATTGGATATTCTTCCTCATGTGCATTGTCAGTGTTTCTCTCATAATCCATAGAATTATGACTACGTTGAAAATGTGACTGTTTACTTATTTAAAATGCTACATCCTATCCTTTGTCACTGCTACCTTTATAGGCTTTAGGATTAGGACTAAGTGCTTCATCCTGTCCTTCATCACTACTGCTCTCATAGTCCATAGGATTGGGACTAAGAGGACACCATGGCACTCCATTATTTTGAAATTTTTCATCATGCTCTTCATCACTACTGCTCTCATAGTCTATAGGATTAAGACTAAGTGGACACCATGACACTCCATTCTTTTGAAATTTGTCATCATGCTCTTCAACATTGTTGGTCTCATCGTCCATTGATTAGGACTAAGAGGACACCGTGACACACCATTCTTTTGAAATTTTTCATCACACTCTTCATCACTGTTGGTCTCATAGTCCTTAGAATTAGGACTAAGAGGACACTGTGACACTCCATTCTTTTGAAATTTGTCATCATGCTCTTCATCATTGTTGTTCTCACAGTCCTTAGAATTAGGACTAAGTGGACATCGTGACACTCCATTCTTTTGAAATTCTTCATCATGCTCTTCATCACTGTTGTTATCATAGTCCTTATAATTAGGACTAAGTGGACACTATGACATTCATTCTTTTGAAATTTGTCATCATGCTCTTCATCACTACTGGTCTCATAGTCTATTGGATTAGGACTAAGAGGACACCGTGACACTCCATCCTTTTGAAAATTTTCATCACGCTCTTCATCACTGTTGTTCTCATAGTCCTTAGAATTAGGACTAGGTGGACACTGTGACACTCCATTCATTTGAAATTCGTCATCATGTTCTTCTTCGTTGTTGCTTTCATAGTCCTTAGAATTAGGACTAGGTGGACACCGTGACACTCCATTCTTTTGAACTTCATCATCATGCTCTTCATCACTATTGCTCTCATAGTCCTTAGAATTAGGACTAAGTGGACACCGTGACACTCCATTCTTTTGAAAATCATCATCATGCTCTTCATCACTACTGCTCCCATATTCCATAGGATTAGGACTAAGTGGACACTGTGACACTCCATTCTTTTGAAATTCCTCATCATGTTCTTCATCACTGTTGCTCTCATAGTCCTTAGAATTAGGACTAAGTAGAATCTGTGACTCTTTATTTATTTGAAATTCTCCATCCCCTCTTTCATGACTACTACTCTCATAGTCCTTAGGATTAGGACTAAGTGGAAGAATTGACTTTCTATTCATAGTGGAAGAATTTCTGTTATATTCATCAATATGAATAGAGTTGTTACGCAATGAAGATGTTGATGTTGTACAAAGCGAAACTTCACTATTAGGAGAATTCATCCCTTTCAAAAAGAAGAAGTTGAATGAGACAAATGCAGACCCTTCTAAAGATATTACATAGCTTAAAGAATGAAATTTTCCATCCAAAAATTTTCCCTCCAAAAAGTTTCGCAAAATATTTCCCTCCAAATATTATGTTTCATGTATTTCCCTTCATTATTTTATTATATAGTTTATTGAAAAATGTTAACTAAATTTTTTTATGAAATAAATCTTTAAATTTAAAATTGTAAACTAAAACTTTTACCTAAATTATTTTAATAGTTAAACTATATAATATTTACTAAACAATTGAATTTTTTTTAAATTTTTTATAATACATTCTAGAAGCAATTAATCCCACATTCACCGTGCTGTAAAAAGATTCCATAATATTCGCTTTAACATAATTTCCTATATCGCCATAAAAAAATTAACATGCTAATTTTTTTTAAAACAAATTAATCCCACACTAACTGTATAGTAAAACATCTCTGTAATTCAACCTATATAATAAATTCCATTATCACTATTACTCACATCACATCAAGGTTTTCTGAGGTTCGTTGAAAGACTTGGAGCGAATTTGTAGAGCAACTACATTGCTATCAACAACATATTCAACGAAGAATTCTTGCAATTGAAAGGTTAGTTAATTTTCTTTACTTGCAAATTTTAATATTAAATAAGTTTAAATAAGTTCAATTTTTTTAAAATTAAAACTTTTTGCGGGCCAAATGTACACACTACGTCCGCTGGGGGCATGGTGGGCGTGGTAAAGCTCACGACAGCCAAATGGGCCTGTACATTAGGGGCGATGGGGATAGTTGGCCCGCCCACCTACAGGTGGTGGGTTGCCAAGGTGGCACGGGGGGAGCTGTGCACCCCCCTTCGCGCCACCCCAGTGGCCCACCACCCTGGGCGAGAATTGCCCACCACCCTGGACGAGAATCGCCCACCACCCTGAGGGCAGGCGGGCTACTAGGGAGAAGCGGGGGGGCGGCGAGGGTTTGCCGCAGCCTCCCCCTGCGCGGGCGATTCTCGGAATCACCCCGCCATGTCACGGGTGGGTAGGCCGCCAGGGTGGTGCAGGGGGGCGCTGCCGCAGCCTCCCCCTATGCCACCCTAGCGGCCCACCCGTCCGCGAGGTGACAAAACATTGGCCCCGCCACCCCGCGGGTGGGTGGGCCTCCGGGTTAGCGCAGGGGGAGGCTGCGGTAGCCCACCCCCCGCGCGTCACCATGCCCACCCACCCACTCACTCACGAGGTGGCGAGGCGACTATTGAGTCGCCCCGCCACTCCGCGGCAGGCGAGTCACTGGGGTGGCACAAGGGGGGCTACCTTAGCACCCCCTCTGTGTCACCCCGACGGCCCACCACCCCGCAGGTGCGTGGGCCGCTAGGGTGGCATGGGGGGGGGGGGAGGTGCGTTAAGGCAACCCCCCCGTGCCACCCCGACAGCCGGCCCGCCTGCTGGGTGGCGGGCGATTCCCGCGCCACCCCAACGGCCCTTCGAGGTGGTGCGGGCTGAGGATCGATGAAGGGTAGTGGTTGGGCCGCTATGGTGGGCTAGAGAGTCAGGCCCAACGGCTGGCTCATATGGCCAGCCGATTTTCAGGGGGCGGTGGCAAGGCAATGTATTTTTTAAATTTTTTTTTAGAAATTGTTATGATTTATAAAATTAATTATCATTTATCGTTTTCATTGTTAATTTAAGTTAATATGTTTTTGTCATTTTTTAAAAATTAATTATCATTTATCATTTTCATTGTTAATTTAAATTAATATGTTTTCGTCACTTTTTTATTTTTTGTTTTATTTATTTATTTTTTATTTTTTTAGGAAAATGGCATCAAAGAAGATTTATGTGAATCTTTCTGGACCAAAGACTCTTAAAGGTGGATCTTCAAAAAACATTAATGAACGAACCCCACCTGAGCTGATGGCTACAAATCTTTTAAGTGCCTCAAATGATAAGAAGATGATTTCATATTGGAAGAAATCAAAAGAAGTAAAACTTCCATCAAAAATTTGGTATGTGAAAGAAAGAGAAAGGAAAAATGTGCAAATATATCTATATATTGATATGCCTAATGATAATGGAATTTATGACATGATGGGAATAGTCATAGACATGTGTTCGGTACCAGACAGTGAGGTTGTTTACATGCTACCACCCAATTCACATGAAATGATTAAATACCAATTATCATATCGATTGTATGACACGAGAGATGTATCTACAAAGTTGTGTAAACAAATCGTAAATGTGATGAAACAAAATATCGTAAGTATTGTTATTTATATTTGTGTTTTGCATTCTTGTAACTGTCTCACCATATTTTTTAACTTTGTTTTTATTGACATATGATATTTTATTTGGAAATTTGTTTTTGAAAGTTGTTCAATTAGGTTGGGAGGCATTCATTTCATAGAGCATGATATTATGAAAGTTGTCAGCAATTTCTACTCAGTGTCAGAAGAAGATATGTAAAACAAGCAAAATGTAGTAATTCATGATGCTACAAAACTACATCCAAGGAATTAGAAAAAAAAAGCCTCTAGTGGATAAATCTAGCAAGGGTAGACAAGTTTCTTTTGAAGACGAGGAAGTTGAAACTAACAGTGAAGAATATGTTGTCGTTACTAAAGATGACATTGAAATTGAGAAGAGTCGTAACAGACCAAAAGTAACAATGCCCAAGAATAAATTTGTTACAGTTAATGATGAGAATGTTATTAAGAAGAAAAGTAAAGTTGAACATTTTGAAGTAGTCATTACCAACAGTCAAGAACCTAGTGAAACTTCAAAAGAAAGTAGCGAAATCATTACATTAGGAGCTAATTTAGTGGATGGCATTATCAAAACAAAACAAAATGTCATTCAACAAAACTTGACAAAGAGAAACTTAATTGAGGTTGGTCATACATTTCATCTTAATGTTAGACAAATCTATAAGGCAAGTGAAGGATGATGTCAATATCAAATCAGAAAGCCACATCATCTGCATGTTTACAACTTGAAGACATTGATGAGGTACAATCCATATGCTCATGTGGTTAACTATGTGCTTCTTGTTGATCCAGTTCAAGTTCCCAACAAATAAGCATTTGATAAGTCAAAATTTTTTGAATACAATTATTATATGCTTGGGGGGGCCATTCTATAGAGGCTCAAAGACAATTGATGGAGTAATATCCCAATAACCCACGTTTTGAAACAATGAAATATATCATTTATGCTGGTTTATTAGATACAGAAGCAAAGTTAGTGGCATGGGATCATAATTCAAATAATGAATATAGGATGTCTATGACTTTCATCGAAAGGGTTAGATTTATTCATAGTGAATTTGAAGAAAAATGTGGTGGGGATAGGATAAATGTTACTGTAGATTTCCAATCAATTCAAAAGGTGGAAAAGGCGAAAAATTTAATTCAGAGATGTTGATAACATTTTCCAGATGGCATTTAGAATTGGAGAGATATGGGAGTTGATTAATGAGATATTTAGCATGTGGGAGAACATTAGCATTAAAAACCAGAAGGTCAAAAAGTCTAAGCCATTGATATGTAGCAATAGTAAGTCAGGTCCTGAAATGAAGCATCTTCCAAAAGATATGACTATGACACCATGGAGAGCATTGCAAGGAGTGAAGGATGAAAAAATTGTCAAATCAATATTATCTCGTGTGAGGTCAGGGGAATTATCATTGGAGGAATGCCTGAAGAATTTCAAAAGTAAGTTTGTTGAATTATTTTTATTTATTTCTAGATTATAATTTTGTTTTAAATATAACATATTGTTCTTCATAGTATTTGTTATATATATCATTATATTAGCTTTTTTTACTTTAACTAAGAAGTCACAAAATTTACATGAAAATTCAAGAACAAATGGTTAAATTGTTGAACGAATATAGTTGGGATGATGTTGTACGCGACTATCCAGATTCAAGTTCTACATCAACATTAAAAAAAAAATATCTTGCGTTTAAAAAGGTATGTTGATTTTTACATTCATTTTTATTCATCTATGTACTATTTTTAATTTATAACTTACACATATATTTTTTTATTTTATAAAATATGAAGAAGGATGATAATGGAGCACTAGATAGTTTTAGAACCTTTATTGAAAAATAAAGATCGAAAGACTAAAGAAGCAACGTATTAAGAATGTTGAACTTGATCCAACTCTTACTCATTTCATTTGGAATGGGCTAAACACTATTCAATATCAAGTAATACAAGGAGACTGTGAAGACATTGCTAAACTTGTACCTAAAAGGGATTATGCCCTAGTTATTGTAGATATTCCCCATGATTTCAATATTCCAAACATTGATTATGATAGTGACCCTTATACTTATTAAGCTCTTAGTAAAGTGGTTGCGGGATTTTTAGAAGTCACGTCATCACCATTATGGAGATTTGTGATATTTCATTTAGACACACAATTGGCAATGTTATTGTAAAGCTTCAAGGGGAAAACAAATTCAAGGATGCAGCTTACATGGTAAGATGTTTAAAATATAGATTCGATTAATGTTAAAAAATTCATTTATGCACAAGTTAATTGAACTTTTACTATTTCATGTTACAGGCAAAAGTCAAATCTTCTTAACCGTGAAGATCAATTATTTATAAATGATTGTGAGTATATCCATATTGATAGTTAGGCAAAAGATGATAGCTATATATCTATGATTTTTAATAGGGTAGATGGAAAGAGTCAACCAAATACTAACTTATGTGTTGAAAATAGAAACAAGAAATGCTAAATTTAGAAATGCTATAAATAGCACTTCAAGTACCAATGTTGAGATAACAATAAGGAATGATAAAATAGAAATGTTAAAACTAGCTTTGCTATAAATAGCATTTCGGGATAGATTCCAATTTTAGTTAGTCCCTAAACTAAAATTGAGAATTAAAATTCGAATTTGATCTTAGCAGTTGTTTGTAAAATAATTAATTAATTCATCTTGAGTTAATTAGTTGTAGGAAATCCGCCCGATCGGGTTGGAAGTCCTGGCAGGGGGTAAAGTGACGTCCCGGCGGCGCACGTTCGGAGGAGCTATGATGTTCGAGCAAGGGCGGTTTAATGCAGGCAGGTGGAGTGACTGGCAGGGAAATCAGTTTACGCAGGAGATCAGCAATGCAGGTGGCTCAGGTGTTGGATGGGACGGCAAGACGGTGAGCAGCCCAAAGCATTATGGAATGAACCGGGAGAAAAGACCCGGAGATAACCATGATCATAATTCAACAAGGACGCGCATTGATAAAACCAAGAGCAGGGGCGGGATAACAGTCTGAGAAGTTTGCCAATTCGCAGTTTGCAGGGACTTGGTGCGCTGTGCATTTGGGTCAGGTCGAGGAGTGATCTATTCCGTCCCAACTGATAGCCATCTGGTGCGCTGGTGTAATAGGGTAGTTTCTGTTAGAGAGCTGCGAGGTGAGAGAAGCAGAGGAGACAGAGTAATGGAAGGAGAAGGCACCGCAAGCGGGAGGAGGTGGCTGCGAAGCGGGGGGCAGGACATTCAGCATAAAATTTCGGAGGATCTGAAGGGTAAACGGAAGGTCGATACAGAAGGGAAAATGTACGTTCATTTTATGGAAATCTCCGAAGAGGAAAACGAAGAACAACAAGACGTCTAGGAGGAGGAAGCCTGGAGGAACCGGTGGAACTGCTTGCCGGGCGAGGACAGCGAAGATAAAGAGGTTGAGAGGGGATGTGCTGGCGGCAGAAGCAGAGGAGGCATGCGGGGCAGAGGGAGAAGGGGTCGAGGTCAAAGGGGGCGAGGAGGTCGTAAACGAAGGGACGTGGCAGAGGGGAGAAGTTGGAGGGGTCGACAGTGCAGCCCTGTCCAGGCTCCGGAGGACGAGCCAGCGACGGACGAGGACTCTGGGAGGACCAGGCAGACGATCAATGACAGAATCCGAATGGCGGAGAGGGATTACAGGGTTAATTCGAATCCCAAAGTGAGGAAAATTATGGAGCATTGGGAGGAGGAAGCCATTCAGGCGTAGTCTGAAGAGGAAATGGAAGAATGGGCTGCCATTATGCCTGATCCTGGCTATACCAGGGGTAGAATGACCTTGTATAAACAATCCCTCCATTTATATTGGGTCATGAAGCATCTTATGGCCAAAGCCTTAGAGCAGGTGGCCATGGAGATGGCAGAAATGGTTCAGGGCCTTCCCAATGTGAAAAAGGAGTTGAAGGATATGGTTATCACCATGCTCCTTCAGGAAAAAAGACTGGAGGATCTGCAGAACCAGCTCGTGGCAAGTGGAGTCCTGATAAAACACGAGAAAGGTCAACCAAGTGTACCAGCCAAGTAGAGCTGATGGCCTGTTTCTTGGTTTCTGATTTTTTTTGGTTTCCTGTTCTCGTTTTGGCATATAATATATGCTTGTCATGTTAAATAGTTTTGAACTAGTAGACTATAGTATGATCGTAGATTTAGAAGTCGATCCGGAAAACTGGTTCTGATACAGTGATAATCTTTATATGTTGTTTGAATCTGCCATGTTTTGGGGGGATCAAGAGCCCCGGTTTCCCTTCAGGGCGGGATGAGATTATGATGTAACCGATGTATATATTTGTTTATAGTAATAGAAATACTCAGCTTACAAAAAAAAAATTAGTTGTAGGAAATCAAACATGAAGTCTATGTGAAGACATGCAACCGTTTCTCCTTTGATTGAGGAAGTTATCCCTTGATTAAAGGAGATCATGATGAGTTGTACTTTGAGTTGTAATTAGTTAGCTCAGTTAACTGAGTCAAGTCCAGTTAGATTAGTTCAAATAGTTTGTTTAATTAATTGTGAGTTCAGCTAGTTAATGCATACATGCATGTAACTGTTGCACTTCAGATAATTGAATATTCTCTCATAAATAACTCATGCATGTCAATTCAGTTAGACACACAGTTGATATCAGATGATGGGACAGTGTACCATCAGTTGGAGGATTTTTCCTATATAGGAAACTCATCCATGCAGAAGGATTTATCTCCTTTAGGATTGCGCAGTTACTTCTGAGTTTAGCAAGCAATGTGAGAGGTAAATTCACACAGGTGGCAGCATTGGACCCCAGGAGAAATTGTGCAAGGAAATAGGAGGCTTGGAGGGTAGAGGAGAAGGCTTGTGAGAAGCCTTTGACTGTCTATCAGTAGCAAAGGGATTGTACTGAGAGAAGGATAGCTAGTGAGCTAATACTTTGTGTAATTTAGACATATTTCCACTTGTATGATAATATAGAGATTAGGGTTTTTAGCTGAGACTTTCCCGAAAGTATTCTTTTGTGTTCATGTGTGATTGCTTTCTCATTCTCAGTTCTATGTGTTATATTTGATCTTGCTCAAAAATCAATTAAGCTTCCGCAAGTTTGTTGTAGAAGTAGATCTTGTATTTTTCTTTAGTATATTGCATAATATTTTGATCTACAGTGTGAATTTCTACATGGTATTAGAGCAAAGGTGATCAAAGTAGAGAACAATATACGAAGAAGAAAATTCGAAGTAAAAAAAAAAAAGGGCCGCAAGTTTTGAGAGAAGATCTGAACATTTTTTTGCAAAATTTTCAAAAACAAATAGCAAATCTAGATTTCTTGTAGAAAAAGACCCAAATTCAAAAAATAAATTGGTCGAATTGGAGTTCAGATGAGGGAGATATCGCTGATTTAAAATCAGCTCTTTTTCCCGAAAATTTCATGATGGCAGGAAATATGAAACAAATTGGTGTGCTAGCCAAGAACCTGTATGCACTTGAGGTAAAAGATTCATGCAAAGCCTTGAGGATCAAGGAAAAGGTTAGATACTTGGTGGTTAAGAGGGAGAGTACATTATCTCTCAACATGCAGTGCCAGAAGAATTCTCAAACAATTGTGGAGAAGCTAGAATTGGTGAAGCAACTTCAGGAGGTTGTGGAGTAGCCACAATTGAAGAAGCCGAGAGGAGATTGAGTGGAGGCATCCACTCATGCAGAGACCTCCAGTAGGGCAAAATTTTGAGCCAAGTGGGCAGAGGAATCACATGATTCATACCTCTAGGTTGGAAGTGGGGCGATGTGGAGTGACAGTCCCAATAAGGTTGGAATAGGGGCAGGATCATTGAGGTACCCGACCTCTTTGATTAGACCTTTCTATGGGAATCTCGATGAGGAGTATCAGGACTGGCTTAGTGGGTAGAGACAGATGCGGATGGAGCATCCGAGGAAGCTTTAGCATTAGAGGATGTTTCTAGCCCAATAGGGAGGTTGGTTGGGAGATCAGTTACTTACTTCTCAGTAACTGATTTGCAGTTCAACATTGGGCAGCACAATGCAACATGATGAGAGGAGGTGCAGTACGGATGCATGCTGGGAGATATGACCAACAACAACACAGATGCAGCAGCAGGAATCAATGTGATTGATGCAGTCAGAGATCAAAGTGACAGAGGCTAGAGTAGTCAGATACTAAAGAGCACAGAGGTGTAGAGTTTTCAGTCGACAGAGGCAATAACAATAAGAGGCTTTGATGATAGAGGCATCATTCTAATTCAGGTTGGATATTTTTTTTGCTTATAGAATTGTTGGAACAACAACACTAGGGAGAAGTGTTGCATATAGAACATTCCAAAGGTTCAAGATCAGGTTCGAGTTGAATGCCTTTCTTGTTGAAAGGGGGTGTTGAAAATAGCAACAAGAAATACTAAAAATAGAAATGCTATAAATAGCATTTCAGGTACCAGTGTTGGAGATAGCAACAAGGAATGATAATATGGAAATGCTAAAACTAGCTTTGCTATAACTAGCATTTTGGAATAGCTTCCAATTTAAGTTAGTCCTTGAACTAAAATTGAAAATTAAAATTCGAATTTGATCTTAGAAGTTGTTTGTAAAATGATTAATTAATTCATCTTGAGTTAATTATTTTTAGGAAATCAAACATGAAGTCTATGCGAAGACATGCAACAGTTTCTCCTTTGATTGAGAAAGTTATTCCTTGATTAAAGGAGATCAGGATGAGTTGTAATTAGTTAGCTCAGTTAACTGAGTTAAGTCTAGTTAGATTAGTTCAAATAGTTTGTTGAACTAATTGTGGGTTCAATTAGTTAATGCATACATTCATGTAACTGCTACAGTTCAGGTAACTGAATATTCTCTCATAAATAATTCATGCATGTCAGTTCAATCAGAGACCCAGTTAGATCAGATGATGGGACAGTGTACTATCAGTTGGAGGATTTTTCCTATATAGGAAACTCATCCATGCATAAGGATTTATCTCCTTTAGGATTGCGCAGTAACTTCTGAGTTTAGTGAGCAGTGTGAGAGGTAAATTCACACAAGTGGCAGCATAGGACCCCAAGAGAAACTGTGCAAGGAAATAGGAGGCTTGGAGGGTAGAGGAGAAGGTTTGTGAGAAGCCTTAGATTGTCTATGAGCAGCAGAGGGATTGTACTAAGAGCAGGATAGCTAGTGAGCTAATGCTTTGCGTAATCCAGACATATTTCCACTTGTCTGATAATACAGAGATTGGGGTTTTTAGCTGAGGCTTTCCCAAGAGTATTCTTATGTGTTCATCTGTGATTGCTTTCTCATTCTCAGTTATATGTGTTCTATTTGATCTTGCTTAAAAATCGATTAAGCTTCCACAAGTTTGTTGTAGAAGTAGATTTTGTATTTTGCTTTAGTATATTGCATAATCTGTTGATCTACAGTGGAAATTTCTACATTATGATATTGTTGTAAGAAAACTAGCATATGAAGACAAAGAAGAAAAAGTAGAGATAGTGAACATTTATCAAAAACCACAGTTATTGATTAAATATCTTATAGACATATGTTCAAATGAAGGAGATTGGGTTCTGGATTTATTTTCTGGTTCAGGTAAGCTTTATTATATGGAATTGAATTTCAATATGCTATTTCTTAATTAATATGTCATTGTACTAATTTACTTCATTATTTCTTTTGTGCTTGATAATTTCGTACAACTCTACATGTTGCCTTCAAAAAAGAAGAAATTGCATTGCAATTGAAAAAGATCCAATACAGTGCAATTTCATTCAGCAAAGAATTAATGCTTTTCAATTTCTTCCAGATGTAATACAAGAAATTGGGTTGATGAAAGGGGACTTTAATGAATCACGTGTGGCAAAAAAGGCAAAAGAACCCCAACCACCATTACACAAAATGATTGGAAAGGCATACATTAGGAGATTCACAACATCAAAGATCCATTAGAAGAGGAAAATGAGCAAAATGACGCAGAAAATCTTGTGGAAGAAGACAATGATGAAACTCTAGAGGACGAAGAGTTTGGATTACGTGACATTGTTGATTAAATTTAAGTTATGCTTGGAAATCAAGCTCATTTTTTGTAACTATTAACTAGTTATACTTGTAATGTTTGACTTTGACATTTTATGAG